>JACDJE010000036.1:4902240-5068565 GCA_016647715.1 Pavo muticus | reverse complement strand
CAGGGGGGAGGAGTTGCCTTAAAATAAAACAGATGAGGACTAATTTTATTTCATGTTAATAGGCCTTTTGATGCCCTTTGCACGTTTAAAATCAGAGGAGAAACAATATTGATGGTTTGCCACTTCATAACCATGCAAATAAAAGCAATACAAACGATCCCTGTACGTTGGCAAAAAGCTCAGCTAGCCTGATGTAAAATCTTCATGTTAATTAGTAGCCCTGAATAACCTATTAAAATAAGACCTTCCTAACTATCCTTCATAAAGAATATCAAGCAAAAACTCCCCGTGCCGCCGCCTCCATGCTCCCATTTAGCGTCAGATTGTGCAGATTCCACCCGTAGGTTTGGTGCAGGACTTATCACTCAGCTTGAGATAATATTCTTTCATCTCATATCCATATGAGAAGGTGACATGATAAGATATTTGCAATCGTGTAACCGCTTTGCATGGATCAAAAGAGGAATGAAAGAAAATGACACGAGTCAGTGTCAAGTGAAGTGCTACTAGTTAAGTAAGCTTTAAATATTGAAAGGGATTTTTAATATTTCCTTTTAATCTTGAAATCTGTCACTTGGTGATTTTATATAACGCTGGAGTTGTTACTAACAACATTTTCCATGGTTTCATTCAGCCCAAATGCAAAAACCCACCCCATCTCGGTCATGGCAAATGTTGTCATTTCTACTGGCAATTTCTCATCCGCAACGCAGGCAGATTTCAGAGGGAAGGACGTGTTTTTCAGGCCCTGGGATACTGTTGGGATCCTGGTGTTTGAACGCTGGCACCAGAACATAGGCCAACAGGGAGATTTTACTGTTTTTCTTGTTTTTTTCTTAACAAGCAGTCAGACTGCGAGGGTGAATATTCCTTGAGACAAAAATAGCGTTCAAAGGAAGAATTTAGCAGCAGAATATTATTTTTAAAGGAGATTGTTTCAGATGCTGTTTCCCTGACAAACTTGGTCAATAGTTTGGCAGATACTTAAGCTTTTGGATTTGCATATGCATGTAGAGGCGCTGAAAAAAAATACCAGGTGGTTGAGTTCTTAGTGCTTCTGAAAAACAGAAAGTTGGTGGCAGTAGATTTGCATCTTTCTTTCTGGGAAAGTTGCTCTGCAAGAGGACTGCAGAAAACAGAAGAGCAGCAGGCTTAATGTTGTTTGTGAGGTATATTGGTGAACTAGATTCTCTCTTTACTTAGGGTGAGATACGTTGTTCGTGCACCTCCCCGTTGGTTTGTGCCTAGGTTGAAAGAAGCAGGGCTAATTGGATTAAGAAGAAAACCTAAGTAATCCAGTATATATCCAAAATAAGAAGATCAAATGACTGGAATAATATCTTATTCTTTCCACTCTTGAAACAGTGATATCACTTGAAAGGATTAAAAATTAAGTTGTTTATGTCCCTGGGTAACATGGTTTGGGACGGTTTGTAATACAGCAATATTGGGTTTGTGGCTGAAGCCTGCGTTAGGTGAGAATTTGGGGATGTTTCATCTGGGACTTAAAAAGGCATGGAAACTGCAGGGTGGTTTCAATGGAAGGGATGCTACAGGGCACTGCAGCCGTGGCTTAGAGAAGGCATGGCAGGGACCAAGCTATTTGCAAGCCAGCAGCTGGAGGTGGGCAGGAGTGGCTGGAAACCTCAGTAACGGGGCAGCTAAGCCCCCTTCCAAGCCAGGAAGGGTCCAGTGCCGTGGTGCCCCTTGCTGTGCCAACTCTGCTGTGGTGACATGGCCAAGCATCAGGGGCTTCCCACTCTAGACTTGTATCCGTGTAGACTTGCTCTGTGTAGGCAGAAGGCATTTAGGCAAAGCTGCAGCTTAAATCATAAGGATGAACGTATAGCTGTGATGTTATATGAAATATATCAGATGAATATTGGTTCTTTTTGCAAGACTCCAGGGGGAAATTAAATTGATTTGCAACATTTATTTTTGATAAATTATTTTTTGGGTCCAAACAAAATATATATATATATATTTCTGTTTTGCTCATAGTTTTGAACCATCTAACTCCTTATATCTTGGAATGGGGGACTTTTGGCAGGCCTTGGCGACTCAGCTCGTATTAAAATGTAACAATCCTACAGACTTTAATCAAAGTTGGGCCAGTCTGTGCGTGGGGATGCTGTGCGTGTGGCCTTGCTGCCTCTGCTTCACCATCCTCACTCCTCCTCTTGCCCATTAGTGAGTCTCTTCTACAGTGTTCCTGCTTGCCGGAGAAGCCCCAACCCCAAGCCTTTGGAAAGAGAGCGGGCATGCCAACACATTGCCCAGGTGCCACTGTTTTATTAGGTGAGTGCCTCTCCTTCCCATCAGTGCTGCTCTCCCTGCCAGGCTTCAAGTGCTGCCATCCCATCTCCTCATCCGGACGGGGCTGCCAGGAGCCACTTATGCTCCTGTCCCTTGCTGAGAGTTGAACTCCCTCCAGGTCCCTTGATTTCTCCCCTCCCTCCTCCTCCTTCTCCCTCTTCCAGCTTGATTTTTCTTTCCTTTTTTTTTTTCTTTTCAATCTTTGGCCTCCCTCTCTTGATGTTGTGATCATCAAGGTGGGTTGGGGTGAGATGTCAGCAATGATAAGCAGAGATATTTCTCCTGGTGCGTGGAGTGTAGCCATACTCGGGACACTGAGATAATATAAAGGTTGTTTGTTCCTTAATTAAAACTGAAATTGCGCTGAAAAAGCAAGAGTGCCTTCGAGGCTCACAACAACACTGCTCCATTTTACCGTTGCCGCGAATTGCAGTCATGGCTTTTCTATGAATCTGAACCATGACATTTGCCTAAAAAATAGAATAGCTTGCCCACTGGAGTGAAATTAAAAGAAACCTGTGATAGCAAGAATCATCATTAGTCAAACTGTGTAAATATGATATAATTTTATAGTGTGTGGTTGCAGTAAAGCTGCAAGAAAATCAGGTATCTCTTCTTTGGGCAACTCAGAGGTAGTGATAATCTGATAGATAGTAAATAATCAGCCAGGAGGAATTAATGACCCCCCACCCTTTATTAGCATTGCAAGAGTCCTGGCATCATTTTAGAGCAGTTCAGATCGAATTCAAGGAGTTTTTTTTTCCATGTTTCATGAGGCTGAGCCTGGCTTGCTGGTTGAACAAAGAAAACACAGTAATAAATTATCTAGACTATACCTGGGCTCACGAGCAAGGCCACAGTAAGCTTCCTAGCTTGGTATTTTTTTTCACATAAATTCTAATTTATTTTGTACTTCAAAAGTTTGTTTTGGCTGGGATTGAAATTTAATTTGTTCTTCAAAGAAACATAACAATGGAAATACAAAGAGGAAGCTTTTGTTCTCTCCCTGGGAGTTCTGAAAGGTAATAATTATGAAATGATAAGATTCTAAATGAAAATGTCATTCGCAAAGGTTGAGGTTGAAAACAGCACAGACCTGTGCAAAGCGAGGAAAGTCACATTTGATTCATGAACATAAATACAACCAGAGTGATATAATTTTAAATCACCTAATGATTTATTGTGTAAATATTTTATAATTTTGAAGGGAAATTCTTCAAAGCACGGGTGTCTGTGAGAACACAATGCGGCTTTGGAGAAGCAGTACTCCTGTATTATTAATAATAATAGTAGTAGCGGAAAGATTAATAAAATATCATAAACATAGACAGAACAATAGTTATTTGTACAGATTCTAACCTATTTGACAATACCCGGAATCCGATGTAGGAGTAAAGCTTTAAATTGTCTCCGTGCTCTGTATTGTTGCAGTGATCAGCGTATCAGTGGTCCTGGTGCTTCAGCCTTTCTCCTACTCAAGGAGCGCATTATACCTCCAGGCTTAAAACAAATATATTTAGCTTTTCACACTGTGTTTTCTGACTTATCTACCGAGATTTAACCCCTTCCAGCTTCTCTGCTATCTACCTGGCTGTTTCCTGGTTTTATTTAAGGACGTGTGTTTCTGTAGAAGATGATTCCTTGGTACTTAGAAATGTATACACGCTACCCATCTCCTGTACATCTTAATCAGGCAAACACTTAAGCAATACATTTCAATGGAGTTTTCCCATGAATAATATGTATCAGGCTCTCCCTCTAAAACCAGGCACATATTTTACAGTGAAAATGTTGCAGTTAGTGGAAAGTGATTATTACTTCTCAAGAGATGGATCTGATAATGTTTATGATGAAGTGAAGGGTAGATCTGCTACAGAAGGCTGAAGTCACCAAGGGTCGCCAGAAATGTCTGGTTTAAAGAGAAGAACATGGTCAAATTATACTTCTTTCCCCCATGCCCTCTTCTGGGGGAGTGGCTGTAAAACCCATTGAACACTTCATTAGGATTAAATAACCTTTGAGAAAACGCCAGCTATTTCATTTATTGAGCACAAAACACAAATGAAACCTGAGCACATCTTTGTCAGTGGTAGTCCATGGCTTCCCAAACTGGCTTAACCTTCTCCTTTTGAGCTGTTCTTTTAATCCCTTGCTCTGATACATTTATGCACGTTTATTTTTAAGTGTTTGTGCCCTGTGTGGAGGTTCATACCAGTTACTCCTACTGTCCTGCAGTGACACAGCGTACCCATACAGGTATTAAATATTTTCATGTGGCAAGGTTTCCAGGGAGGGTATGTTGCTTGAGGATGTGAAGTCAGATGTGAAGGAGGAAAAGACACGGTGGTCTGCATTTCCTTGCTGACAAATCCTTCTCTGTACTGATTGCTATCTGCATCTCATTTCATTTTTCCCTTTGAAAGAGATCAGACAATATTATCAACTCCTTTTCATTTGCTTACTTCCTCTGAAGTCAGGGGGTAGCTGGCTGCCCAGCTCTCCTCCCAGTGCTACAGCCTTCTTTTGGCTGACACGCATTTGTTTTGTCAGTCGATGTCGTGCAATCAGTCAGTAGGGCCGAACAAGCGATCCTTATTCCTGAGCTGTTTGTTAGCTAAGATTTTGGCATATCTGGCGCACATTTGAAGTTTCTTATTCAGTACCCAACGTAAGATGTCCTGATAATTTTAAGTGGGCAAAGGAAGCTTTAGTTTCTGTTCCTGAGTTGGCTGAATATGGTATCTAGAGATGAGTTTCCAGCAAGAATGTTCCTAGTTCTGAACTAAGTATGAGTCGTAATTTAGCAGAAACCACTAGTTGTCTGTGCATCAGCTTTTATTCCAAATCTTTTTTTTTCTTATACTGAAAGTTAACAGAGTTTCACAGAAACACCATACCTCTGTATTACTTAGAAGTTGGAGTTTTAAATAAGTTGCATTCTGGGATCCTGGCTGTTCACCTTAATTTTGGCCATGTTGTGTGCTACAACTCATAGAAATGAATGAAAACACTTAGGAACGCCTGAACTAGATCTGACCCTATGGTATTTTCAGGCAGTATTGACAAAATAAACAAAAGGCAACACAGGTATTCATCTGGATAATCAAATAAAAATTCTTTAAGAGCATTTATGCTTTTTGTATTCAATTTTTAGAAATACTCTAAAAGCAATTTACTAGAAGGAGATATCATAGAAAATATTTCAGAGCGTATAATCAATAAAAGAGAGAATTTCGTAGAGGTTGTATTAGATACCCACTTTTTAAAGGTTTTCCAGTCCAACCTTATTACTGGAAAACTCTGCACTATGACAGTGTCCTATGGCTGTTGTGAAAAATGTATTGGATTTACAGTGAACTGACCACAAATGACCACTACTGATATGAAGTACAAACACAGAAGACAGAAAGGTTAGAATTCACGTTTCATTTTGCTTTCTCTTTCAAATTTTTAAGCTACTTCAATCACTGTTATTAGTTCATGGATCATCAGTCTCTCTCTTTTCACCCATAAAGAGGACAATCTCTTTTAAGCGGAGGTTAACAAGTAGGCAATGGTTAACCCTACTTTTGCACATTAGAACATGCACGTTAGAAAGACTTCTGTTGGTTAAAATGGTGAAGTCTGTACTGGTGGATATTACTGTTACTCCCAGTTTGAATTTAAAAATACATTAAAAATAAAAAGCAGCAAAGCTTCTCCTACTGCATGTGCTTTAGGTCTTTTTTTGTGTCAGTTATCAGCTCAACAGCCATTCAACTCATCAAAGCAAAGTGTTGTGCAACGTATACACATATTTTGGTGCAGCCATTTCCTTCTAAAATGAAAGCTAGTGGCATATTTATGAACACACAATTCTCTTGCAATTTGAAGAGTGTAACTTAGGAAATACCTCTGCAAGACTTTTCTCTGTGCTGGGATGTTGGTCTTCCAGGAAAATAACTGTCATGGTCATTCATACCCAAAAGAAGAATTTTAGAATTACAGAAATTTTTGCCTGAGTTTTTCTTTTATTTCATGGAAGAAGAGAAAATCTGCTATCCCTCTGTAGAGGTCAATAGGAGAATTTCTTATTGACATCACTGCATTTTACAAGAGATTATAGAAGTGGAAGTTTTTATGTGGACTGTAGGAAATATTGCTGTGAGGAAAAGAACAGCTTCACATTCAGATGTAGTCATGTTAACTTGTAAGTATCTGGCACATTTAAATAATGCAATAAATCTATTTCTACATGTGAAGAGTAAATAAATACTAGGGAAATAGTCTTTACAAGAGAAGATGCTAAAACAAACATATAGGTATTGTATTTTTACACTGGCTTTAAAACCAGCCCAAGGCATTCTCCCACACTTTTTTTCAACATTATCTCCACCTGTAATAATAAAACATGTCTTCCAATTACTGTGCTTTCTATTATCTCATGTCTGTATCTAATTTATTTGCTATCCAGGCTTACTTTTCCTGTGTTAAAGGGCTTTTTCTTTTTTTTTTGGAAATGCAATCCAAGGTTTGATTTAGTAGGTGGAAATCACCTAGCCCCCCCCAAAATGTTTTGTTCCTGCTGGAAAAAGAAAAGAAAAATTATAGAGCTGCTTAAAACAGGATGTGTACCAAACTAGAAAACGAGACTTCATTTAAATGATGTGTTTTAAAATTCATATACGTGGTCAGACAGAATTGCTACTTTAGAAATACGCAATTGTGAAAGCCCAAAGAGGAGAGTAAGTTTTAATGACCTTCAAAGCGTTAATAGTCCCACTACGATTTCTGAAATATTAATGTATGTAGATTGCAAAGTAACTTATAATTTTAGTGTGTATGATCTCAAATTTATTGGGACTACATGTGCTTCAACAGTTAAACTCATATATATATAAATAAGCTGGATAATAATTTGCACATATAAGAATATAAATTTGTCAAAATGGACACATCCATTTTTTAAACCTGTATGTTGTTCTTGCATATGTCCTTTCATTGTATAGAACTGAAAGAAAAGACTCTCATAACTAGCAGGAGCTGATAGGTTTCTATATGTTTCTTTGGTCAGAAGGCCCTGTTTAAGACCGCTGTGGTGTTACATGTCAATAGGAGTCTTTCCATTGTTTTCCATGGATATTGGAGCAGGCCCTTATTATTCTTCTAAGGCTCAGTCTGCTTTGTTGTGATCCAAAAAACATGAGATTATCAGGACAAAGGAGATAGTATATTTGAGTGAGTGATTTATGCTTTGCTTGTTTCTGTTGCCTACAGAACATGGATTTGTTACAAGATGAACTCTGATTTCAGGAAATTACCCACATTGTCAGCAAATTTGCTTGTCCTTCTTTAGCATTATGAACAGCCCATTTTTCATGTTTTTAGAAATATTTTAATGCTGGACTTTGATATATTATTACCACATGGTCATATCACAATAAACTTTCCACTGCACACACACAGACTCGAAGATTCTTAAAAAAATAGTATCAAAGGAGCAATACCCTTGGGTCCCTGCGGAGATCCAAAAGAAAAGCTCTCCCTAGAGCTGGCTCAGTTTTACTTTTCCCATAGATAATTACAGTACACAGGAGTCAGAGGTTCCAGTCTCAAATTTACCCTGAAAAATGAGGAATTTGGGGAAAAGGAACATACAGAGGGCTTAGGCGGAGAGATAAATATTCAAAGGAGGAAGTGCCAAACTGCAAAAAAAAAGTAGTAAGACAAATAATGTCATAAAAACTCAAAAGCATCTGTGTGCCTTTATCTAAAAGCAACATGAATTGACATCACAAGGAATTTCATATATTAGGCACTTAAGACCCTGATTTGTTGCATCAACGCACAAATACATACGAGAGAAGCTGCGTTTAGGGTCTACTGTACTTTATGGATTATTTTTAATTACCTGAAGGGAAATGAACCTGTTCTTGAGAAGGAGGGGTTTATCATTTCCATTGTCAAAAGCGATAGAGGTTAACCTGTGAGTTCGGTCTAAGCAGGCAAGAGTAGAAGTTGGTTTGATTCTGAGAGTAGATGACTTAGTTGTGATCCAAATAAAATGGCCATGTGTGTAATTTGTGTGATTTCTATTTTCTTGCATGTAACAGAATATTGACTCTCTGAGTTGATTTGGATCAATGTTGAGAGCAGAGTTGTGTTTGGAGCTAAGGGCTTTGTTTTCTGTTATTAACTGCAGGAAAGACTAGCATGTTCTCGTGAACTTAACTTTCTTTTCTATCCAATCAAGGTATCAGCTCGAGGATCTAAAAGCAAACAAACAAATGAAGAAAAAAACCCAATACGTTGTATCAAGCTTGAAATTCCTCTCTTTGAGGCTAGTGAAAGAGGGACCCTGTGGGGCTGGTAGGAGAGGTTTTCTTTGGAGATGTTCCAAACCCAGTTGCAGGAGGCCTTGAGTGACCACCTCGGAGTTGGCCCTTCTTAGAGCAGAGCTTGGGCCAGTTGACTCCAAAGATGTCTCCAAGGCTTAATTTTTCTGTGATCCCATGATGAAATGAGCTATGCCAAACGTAGGCATTTGTACCTGAAGTTTGTGTTGATCATTGCAAGCATTTACTAACTTCAAGCAAGTATTGACAAAAATATTAGACAAAATATTACTCATATATTCATTTTTGAAATGTGGCGTAAGGAGAACTTTTCAGCAATTGTAAATTAACCCAATAGAAGCACATTGTATTAAAGCTTTTGCTTTCTAATGGCTCTTTCTATACACCAGAAAATACTGGAGTGCAGCAGAGAACCACTGAGGCAAAATAAATTAACATAGTATGTTGATTGTTGCAATCAAAGGGGATCCCATAATCTCCCATAGCCTGCAGTCTGCGAGTTTACTTCTGGGGAGGGGTTTACCTAGAATCCTTTTTGCCATGTTTTTCTTCCATGTAACTTCCCATGCCTTGAGTGTTTCCACTCAGCAGAAACCAAGGGGCCATTCTGGCAGTTACTATCTCCCCATAACTGTAAAACCCGATCCACCACATCTCTCCATCTCATGTGCAATGGGGATAAGCTTAAGCGAACTCATTGCATTAATACTTTTAGACCACATCTGCATATTTTTCTGTTTATTTGGTGTTATGAAGCAAATTTGCTTTGTTATGATCACACAGGTCTCTCATTTTCTTGTGTTCCTTTGTTATGAGATAGAATAA
This sequence comes from Pavo muticus, assembly GCA_016647715.1. Lineage (NCBI taxonomy): Eukaryota > Metazoa > Chordata > Aves > Galliformes > Phasianidae > Pavo > Pavo muticus. The sequence continues at coordinate 5,059,089 of JACDJE010000036.1, read as the reverse complement.
TGATTTTGAAGTGTCACAAAAAAGCTGCATGAAGTCCAAAGACAACTGACATCGCTGTTATAGTTCTAGACTGTAGCATGTGAGCAGATTTTGTTTATCATCACCCAACCACATTCTTGCTAATTGCTATCACTTACAAATGCAAATGGACAACTCATTCAGGTAACATTTTTTGGGAAGTTCTGGATATTTTAGTTCCAGCTTGTAAGTGGAAGCCTCCTCCTCCTCCTCGTGTTCTTTGCACTCCTGGTTCTGTTGCTTGTCAGCAAAACTGATGTGGCCAAGCTGGAAAAGACAGTGCTGAGTTGGGTTGTGGAGCAGGGGAAGGCTCAGGAGAGCAGATCACATCATTTTATCTGATTCCACCAAGCTCAAGAACCCCATTAAGCTAGAATTTGTACCCAGCGTTAACAGGAACATTATTACTCTGTCTTCTCCCCAGGAGCCAGCCTGTGCTTTCTGCAAGCAAGGACAACTTAGACAGAGGCTTGAGACCCTTTTCTTAACATTCCCCCTTTGAATCTTTTTGGCGAGCTTGGTAGTCTCCCTTTATTTGTGCTGAGCTGCCTTTGCCATCTACTTGCTACTTAAAAGATCTAAATCTTTCAGCATGATGCCAGTGCTGTTGATCCTGCTGCATGGATTAGCTGGTTAAAAGTGTGTTTTTGGCTGTGCAGGTTCATGTATCGTATCCATTTCTTCAACGTTAGAAACACCACCCATTGACAGCAGGCCTCATCAACAAGTACAGTCAGAAAATGGCCAGGAATGTCAAATATTTATCCCTTTTAAAAAATTTAATATGTTCTCCTGGGGCCTGATTACAGAATTTTTTAATGCTTACAAATTTCTTTAGTGCAACAGTACTAGTTTGTTTCCAAGGAAACAAATGTACTTATACTACACTGCACACATTCTTAATCATTAAATTCTATAATCTCCCTGGCTCGTTCTTTCTTTTTCTCTCTCTCTCTCTCTCTCCCCCTTTCTCTTTGAATGGGCAACTTCTAAATTTATTGGTCTTTTTTTTTTGCACTGGAGTCCCCAGATACAATTTAACCACAGGTAAATTTTCAAATATCTTCTCACCAAAGGATTGTTTCAAATTACTGAAAAAAAAATCCCTAATTGTCAAGAGCTTTTATGAAATCATCTTAATCAAGATAAATATGTATTCTTTATTCTTCTGCTATTTAATGTGCAAATTTATTTTTCTGAAGCAGATCTTCAGTGTGGTTTGATGTGCAGTGTCTGGCTACAAGTGATATTTAGAAATCAGTCTTAAGTGTATATATATATATATTTTTAATACACGATCTGCAGATTATATATGTTTACACAACACAGTTTCCGTGGAAGAAAACGTATGCAAACCCATAAAGCACATTACAGATATTCATATTTACATATAAGGCATCGACTTTGAATTTGTCATTCAAAATATACTAAATATTAACTGAGAACTAATAGGAGCTCACTGGAGGGACGACACATTTTTAAAGTGACATTTTAGCATTCAAACCATTCATATTCTTCAATGTGAATGTAATTTTTATCTAAATGATTTCAGAGGAAAATTGATTCATTTGACTATAGTGCTCCTAAGATCAGTGGGAAGCTCATCATCTTAATATTGAATCTGTAAATCCTTTCCACTAGGGATGATTAACAGCTTTGTCAAGTGTTTATTTTACTTTAAGAAGAATATGTAATTTCCTGGCATAACTCAGACAGATTTCAGTCTATTTCTTCTTTTGCGTGTCACATTCATGCTGTAGGTTAGCATGATCTAGCCTACCTCTATTAGACTTCTATTTTGAGCAGTAAAAGGATCGCCTAATAAGTTTTCATAGTTTAATGAGCATACATCAGATTGCCCTATGATTCATTTATAGTTGATAAATAAAAAACCCTCAGCAGTCCTGATAAGAAGTAATAACGGGGAATTACTTCCAGATGGCACTTTTGCTATACTACACGTGTGGTCTCAGCTACCCATGGGATATAAATCTTGTATTAGCACAGCGACGTGCTGCTCACATGACTGCTGGCTGGGAAGCAGTGGTGAACCCTTCCCAGTGGCAGGATGAGGATGGGCAGGAGGGTTCTGTGGAAGGCTTTAGCTGTGCAGTGACATTTGCATGCTCAGCTCTGCACGCGGATTCCAGGGGCAGGCATAAACAAAAGCTAATGCGAGACAATGTCCTATCCACAGCCCTATTGTTGCAGTTTAATTAAGATGCCTTGGTTGGCCGAGCTGATCATCTGCAGATTCTTCATCATACACTGTGTTAGGCAGTAAAAGGTTACTGGAATGTACATTTCCCCTCCAAATAAAAAGAAGAAAAAAGAGATATGCATTCGGACTTATATAATTTCCCATTTCTAACGGGTTAAGATACCAAGCTCTAATATCATTTTTGGGATTCATTTGCAAACTTTTCCCCCTTTAGCTGCTCATATAACACATAGGTATCTGTTTTGGCCACAACTTCAATGCTGACTAAGGTACTATGTAACAAAGAGAGTGAGAAAATGTGTATCAAACCCTACAAAGCTTTCCAAATCTGAGTTATTCCATTTTGTAGGAGATAGATAGGGGGGAAATTGTGTCCTCGTGTTCCTGCTGCTCCAGTGGAATCTCAGCTTTTTGCAGGGGTGAGGTGGGAAACATTTTGACTTCAGAGTGGTCAGTAATGAGCTGTGGAAGGTTTGCAGACCAGCAGAGCACCAGGCTTCAGGGGGAATGAAAAAAGAAAAGTTTGCTCAAATCCATGGGTTGCTCTTCCAAGATGAGATTAATTACAGCCAAAACTGACGGCGAATGCTTCTGCTTTAAAAATAAATATTGTGAGCGTGATTGCCTTCAGAACGGGAGTGACATAAATCTATTCTGTTTCTGAAATGGTATCATCAAGTTTTGTTTGGTTTCGGTGTTTTTGCAGCAAGTGCTGCGTGCTCTTTTCTCTCCAATTTCCTGGTCAAAGTCTAAAATAGAAATTGCAGATTAGAAAATCCTTTGAGAATGGGGTTCAGCAAGTGAAACTGTTTGAAGGTAAGTTTCATACTAGTTTGACTGAATTTAATGAGCCATTGTTAGGAACCAAGCAAGCAAGTATTCTAGTGAGGCAGGAGGTATACACAAGCTGTCTTTTTAAGAAAGCATTGTAAATCTGATAACAAAGAGAGCCTGAATTTCTCCTTGAATTACCATGTTGACAAAAAGTATACTGCATGCCCTGCTAGCAAACAAGATATGTTTTGCTAGTAAGGAAAATTAGACCTTAAATTTAACTCTATCAATCCTAATGTCTAGGGCAAGGGAAAAGCCAGAGTCATGCTGAAATGCAAGCTGTTGCACCATCGCGGAGCGAAGCACAGGCTGTGTGTGAGCCCTTGTTCTGAAACAGAACATTTTGTGCAACTTTGCTGTACGATTAACGAATGTGTTTTAACAGGAACTAAAGAGCACGGGGGGAAGGAAAACGTGTAGCAAGCTGTGTTGTTAACCAGTAAGGATTAAACAATTTGCGTTGCTACCTAGGAGGCATCAAGGTAAAGGTCTCCTGTTTGGCGGGGCTGTGCTCACTAACCTTGGGCTGCCTGCTCCAAACGTGTGTCTTTTCTTTAGCCTGAAAAGGGTTTTTTAATATTTAAAATTATTAGTTTATAGTATCCGTGTAATTTCTTCAGCCATAGGGCTTTAATTTCTTTGATGTGCATCTCTGTTCCAGCTGGTACTCCTACCACTCCTGCTGTCTCTTAGCCCTAAGTAAGGTTTCTCTCTTTGTTAAAGCTGGTGCCACTGATTTGTCTCCAGCTCTGAGAAGGGCTTTTATCCATTTTAAAAGTGATGCTGCTGAGACAACTTTCCTTTGCCCCGAGAAGAAGATTTTTTATTCATATTTGTGTTGTTTTCATTTTTGGGTGATTTTATTTTATTTTTTTCCTCTTTTTTAAAGAAGTATCTTTATGGAGACGTGAATTTCTTTCAGGTTGTCTGTGGGTTCCCTTCATCTGGGGGAAACAGCAAATCCCTCCCTTGCTGAGAAGTGTAGCAGCCCAAGGGGGTGCATGCAGTGTTACCCTAAAGAGGGGTGGGAGGTTAGAATGGAGAGTTTTCTCGTTCAGGATATTTTGTCAGAGAAGACCATTCCCCTACAATTATTCCAACTGTGTTTCTTCCGTACATGTACTTGAGCCAACAATTTCCTTGTGAATCTGGCTCATTATTTGCTATCTGAAATAAATGTGTTGAGTTTGTGCATTAGTGGCTTCCTGGACTTGCCTTCTTAGAGCATTCCTCTCTGAGTCTCCTTTTAGTGGTTATCATCTCTTCTATACTCAGTACTTTACCATTTTCTGGAACTGTGTCTAAAAAAGGAAAATGCTTTTAATTATAGGGATAGCGAAAGGCACCTTCCGAATTCATCATCTGGTCTAGGCTGGTGACTTGGGCTGCTGGATCCCATCAGAAATATTTACTTTATGCAGCACTTTCCACATAGACGCATCCCAAAGCACTTTGTGTTAAACTTAATAAAAAAACAAAATAAAAATTGGAAAAAAAAACCACCCTGAACATTAACAAAATACAATAGCATTATATTTAAAGGATCCTGTAGATAGGAGATAACTTTTAAAAATAGAAACCTTCTTAACATGGGAGTGCTGGATAAGAGACTGGACACTGAGGAGAAGGTTTTCTCAGGATCATGTAATGTCTGCTGTAATTCAGGGTCTGTTGCATTAAAAATGTTTATTTACTGTTAAAAACTAGCAAGGCATTCCATCAGAGGCTGAATTAACTTGTAACGTGGTATAACTGAAGGCCCTGCTGCCATCTATTCTGTCTGCATGCTGAGAAAGTGTTTGGCTTTTTAACAGTTTTCTTCTTTGGAGTCAGTCAGAATTATGAACTATCTGGGATATCTTATATTGCCCACAGACTACAAAAAGTGCTGTCACACAGTCCAGCAAATAAAGCTTTACACTAATCAAATGCTCTGCTGAATAAAATATGAACAAGTTATTTTGCATAATAAATAGCAAGTGAAAATATAAATTGAACGGTAGCGCTAATAAATAAGTGAGATCATCTAAAGCCAGTTTTCAGAAACAAAAGTTTCTGCCTCTATCCATTAAGTACATATGCATGTGTGTATGGGAGGGATGAAAGAGCGGCAGCATCTGAATTTTCTTCTGTGCCTTTGTGGTGTCTCTCTCGCTTTTTGCATCATTGGGAGTTATACTGGAGGAACAAGGCACAAGAATTTTTGACAGTGATTTTTTTTCTTTCTTTCTTCGTGTTTTGCTGCACATGGATCAGGGTGGGATTTTTGTTTTGTTTCTTTTTAATTATGGCTGTTTTGATTTTTTTTCAACTAAGAGTAAATCCCTACTATCTCTACTACCTTTATGGCATGAAGAAGGTAGGAAGCTTTTCAGCCCTGTTAATACAAAACAAACCAGAAAAGAAACCCTTAATACACCTTGCAAAACCAAAAGCTTGCATTCAGTTTCTCCTTTCCCCAAACTAACCATATCCTCAGGTGTAGCTGCTAGAGCCTGTCCTGTGCATCTGCATAGAAGCAAATGAAGAGAAGGTGGGGTGGGCAGCTGCCTGGTGTCAGTGTTTTGGGCATGTTTCTGGATAGGGTGTTTTCAACCATTTCTAGCATTTGTTTCAATGTTTACATCTCCTATAGTTCCTACCAAAAGTAGGTGAAGATATTTATGTGGCTTAGTGGGAAACAGGCCTTTAAATTCTGGCTGCAGGTCTATGGGTCACAGGGGCTTTGCAGCACCCTGGTTGTAAACGGTGACACCAGTTGGAATGAACACAGACAAGGGTTCATATTTTCAAAAAGAGATTTGGGGAAGTCATGTGTCACCTGTCACCACTGGCTACCACCAAAACAGCAACAAAAATCTGAAGATGTCGGCAAATTTTCAGCTACCTCATTTCATCTTCCTCTTTTTGTTTCCACTTATGGGAAAGTGTCTTCTGATTTTTTGGAACAGAGTCAGAAATCTGATTCGTCTCTTCTCTTAGCTTGCTGTTTGTCCTCTGAGACTAGGATGAAGGAGAGAGACTGGGACCAGGCAGAGGGATTCCCTGGGGTGTGCCAGGTAGGGCAGCCCACAGCTTGTCCTCATGCCAGTGAAGCTCTCACCAGGTTAATGGTGCTATCTCCAAAGATGGAGACAGCAGAGAGTGAAGGAAATCTCAATCTGTTCCCGAGTTTCTCCTCATAAACAATCTGTCTGTTGACACCCACAAGACATATAAACCCATTATACAAGGATTATCTTTTATTCCTTCTTTTTTTTTCTTTCATGTAAAGCCAGGCAACGTTCAGGACGTTTTACCATTCTGTATCGATAAATTGATGCTTATGTCATTCTTATTTATTTTCCTAAACCTATAACGAGTGCTTTTAATTAAAGCTTTAAATTTTCTCCTCTGGTCGTAACCACCACCTCTCCCTCTTCTCGGTACTCGTTCCTCCCGCATCTTCAGTGGGTACTCATTCTTTCCACATGTCCTACATCTCCCACCTGACATCTCCTACTTTTTCCAGTCCATCCCAATGCAACAATTGAGGAACTGTTGATGTCTCCTGTTCTGTCTTAACTAATGCATCTGCTCTTCAGGGGAACGCACTTGCCCACCCAGCTGTTAGTGTCATGGATATCAATAGATAATTTAACATCCAAATCCCCCAAGTGTTTGAGTTTAGAATCCATGCTTTGCGCTACCAAACATATCTGTGCCTATTCATATTGCAGATAAGTGCTATTGAAAGCACAGTAGTACAGTGACTACTGTTTAATTCTTGGTTTTCTGAGAAATCATTCTATGTAACAACACTCTGGGCCTATGCACTTGGAGCAATACCTAGACAGACATTCCAAGTTTCCCCAAAGCTTCGTGAACTTGTTCTTTTATATATAACTTAAACCTTGAAAATTTACAGTAGGGACAAATATGGCAAAACTGATTAAAATTAAGAACCTGTGCTCATCAGCATTTTCTGAAGTTGAGGATTCTTCTTTCATAAACTGATAGCTGTAAATGAACACACTAATAAAAGATAATACCTACTTGTAGGTAACTCTTTATGAGGAAACAAGGTCCGTATCTGTCATATCAGTTATTCTCATTTAACACTCAGGCATGTATTTTTTTCTCAACTTCTACACGTGCTAAACAAGAATAACAAATAAATCCTGTTAAATGAATGGATGCCTACTGAGGATGATTTTACTGAATCCTTCTTGGCTTACCTATTGGTGTTGGGTGGCACCACATTTTGTTAAAGAACTGTGAAGTGTTTCCTAAGATGTTACATATTGTAATTTTTTTTTTTAGACAGCAAGCTTTACAAAATCTTCTTGGCTTTGCATAGGTGATAACAGAAAAACAGAATAATGAGATAAAACCTATTCTTTCATTTTTTTTTTAATTGAAGAACAAATTATTTCATAGATTCTCATTAGTTATTCTCATAGATTGTAATGACAAGGTGCCAACTTTCACACTTTAAACAGGTTAATTAATCAGGTAGTAATGAAGTTGGGTGATACCTGCATGTTGGTGTGCCACAGCTCCTAATAATGTGCTCAAATGCCTGCAAACCTTGAAAGGATGTTTTCAACTTCGGCTCTTCCGGGCACTGCATAAATAAATGCATACTTCTCAGTAGGCAGACTATTTTTAAAGTCACACTTTACCATTAGTAAGTTTTAAGATCATAAAGGGGCACCAGGAAAGCTGGAAGACCTCACAATTGGTCTATTTATTTTCCTTCTATCCACTGGCCATATGTGTTAAATATTTGTAATGCTATTTTTTTCCCCCATCAAATATATAAAAAAAAAAAAGATGTAAAAAATTATGATCTCCTAGGATAAAACCAATGCGGGAATCTAAGCCAGTAGAAGAAATATTAATAATATAGCAGAAGGAAGTAAAAATGTTTGGGGAGGAGGGCAAAAAGAAGGGGGAGAAAAAAGAAGTTCCAGGCTTCTTAAGAACCAATATAAATATCAGTATGAAATACATAATTTAAGAAATATCTTAATAATATTTTAAGGAATCCCATACAAGGAAGCTTAACTTATATCCAGCTGTACTGGAAAGTATAATAGGAAATAAATTGTTGTGTTTCATTTTTGTGTTTCAAGTTCCAAGATGTGTATGGTCAAATTTTCCACAGCAAATAAATTATTCCACAAATTATGTCTTCTTTTTTTTTTTTGTATTGTGATATGCCCACAGAGCTATTCTGATTTCTAGGGATCTTTTTATTATTTTTAAATATTTACTGGCTGGCTCATGCAAACAAGCGTTGGGCTTATTCACGCAGTGATCATTTCTTGCTAGTCATTGTTTATCATACACAATTTGTCATCAAAATCACATGGGTATTGTATTCATTCCTGAACAGGATACTTGACTGTTTTTGAATGGAGAACAGCTCGGATGGAAAGTGAGGGAAGAATAACAAATACAGTCTTTCCTCTTATGAATTTTTTAGCAAATAAACAGTTGGGCCAAATTTCAAAGGTCTTGCAAATATTTGTATGAATGAAGCAATAAAGCAGTCAGGGCTCATCTGAACACTTGCAGAGAGCAAACAACAGCACCCTACAGAAAACAGCAGAGCACATTTCCAAAACGTATTTGTAGAAGTTGTTTTCAATGAGAATTTTGGATTGGTTGACCTCATACGTCCCAGTATTTACTCACACTAAGCAGACTACTGAACTTGAAGGCAACTTCCTAGCAAATAAGTTTGAATACAAACAAAATCAGTGTTGTTGTTATTATTATTATTATTTATTTATTTATTTTGGAACAGTATTCAGGTGAATTTCTGAGGCACTTTTTATGAGCTTAGTAGAAGATTTGTGCAAAATTCTGTTGACCAATGAGAAACTCTTCTATGGGAAACACCAGTAACTTTTCTCGCTTGCTCCAGTGCTCTCTTTGGATAGCTTTTTGATCCCTATTTTGCTTTGTTGTGGGGAGGATCTCCAGTTTGCTTGTTTTCAACCATTGGGACCTTCAGTTGGGAAGGATTTTCTTTTTTGGGATAGAACGCAATACAGTCGGAACTATGGGGTACTCAGCAAGTAACTGAAAAATGCAGTGAGGAAATGGAAGTTTATACTAAAATTAAAAAAGAAAAGAAGATCTCAGGACTAGGTGGTCTAAAAAGATTAAACTCCTCTTCGCAACGATATGCAGCATAATGACTCAACAACCAGTGCTTCTCGGCCCTGCGTCTCTCTCTCTTTATTTTACACATTACAATTGCAAGGCATGATCTTCATTCATGACTTATTGTGGGTGACAGGCCATAATCCTCATTCATGATCAGCTATAGTCCAAAAAAAAAAAAAAAAGGGCACAAAACAAAAGCCCTTCATGCTACTTAGACAGAACATGGCATTATGCAGAGTTTTCCTCATCTGAAGAGCAATACAGAGATATAAGAAATGCTGCAGCACAGATGCTGTTAAAGCATTTGTTTAAAAAGATGCAGCTTTCCTAAGTTGTTGTTCTGGGGAAGAGAAAAAGCAGGGTAGAATTGCAAACGTGTATATCATTACTGCAACTGCATTCCATTTATTTTCCTTTGCAAAATAAATTACATAAATGGGGTTTGTATTGTAGGCTATTCTTCATTCAGAGATTGGGATAATTAGGTTTCAAATACGGTGATGTTTTAAAACACATTTAATTTAGTAAAATTGGTAAGGAAGCTACTGCAATTAAAAATAAAGGACAAAAGTTTCTTTTGCCTCCTTGTGTAATTTGGGGTGAATTTAGACTATGGCATTAGAAGTACAAAAGGTAACTAAAAATGCCATTAAATGAAATGTTCCAAGTCCAAGCAATTTCCTTCTTAACAGAAAGTAAAATGCAAACAGAGATTACTAAAACCCTGCTGTGCTTAATTTAAGTGTATGTAAGCCTTTTACTCACAGTTATTTTGTCTGGAGATAATCATGTAGATCCTCAGTGGTCAGAGCTGTGAAGCGTGTGTTGTCAAAAGTTGCTCACTCTTTGATTCCCTCTTGCTTCTGTCAGCCATGGTTCACATCATGCAAGCTCAGCTCATTCATCTTCCGACAGGGTGGGATTCTCCCATTTCTGTCTCCATCAATTTGTTCCTGTCGCCTCTGGATTGCTTGCAGAAATACTGAAAGAAGTGTGTGAGTTGTGTGTAAATTATTATTATTATTTATACGGCTAGCAGTAACGGACTGTAGGCATGGAGCATATTATCCCTTGCAGCAACAAGCAGTGGTTTGTTTTCAAACTAAAGGGAAAATTCAGCATCTACCGTAGCCTCATTATTCTACAGAAATGAAAGAGTTGGAGATGCATTAGATACGGAGCCATATGGTGACAAAGGCTGTGTTCTGGAGAGGTTTGATAGGGGCATCTGAGGAGCAATTACGTGCAGCAAAAATGAGGGGCCAGTACCTGCATTGCAATCCTCTCTAGGGCAAGGAAGTCAATGGGGAGTTTGCTGGCAAAAAGGGGGTGCTGTGTTGGAATTTGTTCTGTCGCAGAGGTATTTTGCATTGATGCTTTATATCAGTACTTCGAATCAGGTTGAAAAGCGCTCCAAGAGAGGTGAGGGGTTTTTGTTACCTAGTGCTGGAAATTTCTTGATTGTTAACATGTTATGATGCAGACACTGTTTAGACAGTCACTACTGCTTCCTTAGGGAATCGAAGTGGCATTTATTGAGAGGCAGTGGAAGTAGAGTGGATGCAGAATGGTTTGCATTTGCCGGTAGTAGGATGTTGAATAATTACAGAGATGGACGAAAAGCTGTGACAGAGCAAAGCCTGATGTGCTCCTCCACCAGCAAAGGCAGAATTGCTGTACTCAGAGGTCAGGGTTCAGACAAAGCCAACTGAAACCAGGAGATATCACAGCACACAACGTCCTGTGCCCTCGAGTAGCACTCAGACCCATCACCTGCTTGTGGCTTGCCCTGTCATTATAACTTACTTTGCCCTTCATTTTCAGAGCATTTCAGCATTTCCTCTGCCTGCAGCTGCCCGTGGGTTTTGCTGCTAAGTACAAAAAGTGACATCAGTTTTGGAGCTGAGCTCCTCTAAGACTGGAATGAAAAGAGAGCACCAATTGGTGGTCAGGCAGGTGGTTCTCCAACACGTTTGCATTTCATGTAATAAAGCCTCATTCCTTTACTCACACAAAGCACGTTGTACACTCCTGTAATCATCATCAAGCGAGTGAAACACAAATTACTCATCTGAGTAATACCTTACAGCAGCAGATGAAGTGTATTGAAAGTGAGCCTTCCTGTGTACATTTATTTCCACTCATATCTGTGCTGCGCTAGTTGTTTTGCAGACTGAAAAGGAAGAACCTTTCAGTGTCTCACTAAGCCATGCTTTGCAGAGGGATGGGGAGATGGTGCAGGGATGCAATATGCCTTACCCTGGCACAGCTACAACTACTTGTAGGCCAGTTGCATTTGTGATGTGTTGTGGTGGTGTCAGCATGTAACATGCAATGACATGAGCACAGTTGGTTTTGCAGGCTATGTATTGTTTAAACTGTCCCCTCCTGTAGAGGACGTGTTTCTATTATTATTATTACCTTGTTGAACACAATGATGCTCTGATAGTAAAAAGATCTTCCCATCTTCTTATACTCTCTGTTGTACTTGGCATGGGGAATGAAGTAGCTCTGACACATCCAGTGCTTTTAAGGTGAGAGTAACCAGAGACTGATGGTGATTCCCCCTGTGCAGGAGGTGCCAGGAGTCCTGTTCTGACTCTTCTGTAATGTGCTCTGGGAAATTCACTGCAGATAAAAAAAATAAAAAAGAGAATTGTTATACAAATGAAAAACAAGGTCTGTATCAGATTAATTGGGTATAATGCATTCCTAAATCATAGGATCATAGAATGGCTTGAGTTGGAAGGGACCTCAAGAACCAGAAGTTTCAACCCCCCTGACACCAGTGAGCTTTTTTTCCCTACAAGTGTTTTATTTTTTCATATTTTATTACATTTTTTAGCTTGTCTTTGAGCGGACCAGGACTACTTAGCTGTACTTAATCCTCAGTGTACTTTCCACCAACTTCTTGGTGTTTCAGACAGGAGACTTTTCTCAGCGACAGTCATATGTCCTGTAGTAATGCAAGTGACAGCAAAACTGAGCAGAAACACAGCTTCTGTAGCACATGAGCTCCCTGGCATGAGGAGGCACCAGACATATGCAGTAGCTGCTTGTTAACTAAGGAGCATCAGAATTCCATGTGAAATCTGTTGAGGAACTCTCATGTCCTAATACCACTGATGTCCTGTAGGAAGATGGTTTTATCTGCGGTCCAGAATCCTTGGTACAAAATCCTGTTGACCTAAGTGGCTGTGAGCAAGTGCTGCTTTGTTTTTTTGTGTGTCTGTGCAAGGGGAAGGACAGGCAAGTAAAATAGTTTCATTCTTTCATGAATCGTTACGTGGTTATGAACAGGAAAGATTTCAGTGCCTGTACTGGTGTATTGTCATGATAATTTTGCAGGGAAGAGTTACGGTGTGTGTCAACGAAAGGAATGCACTGCTAGCCAATTAAAAAGAAATCATAAATGCTTTCAAAGTATACAGAATATTTGCCAACCTTTTAATATTAAACAGAGTAGCAAGGTGGGAGATACGATTTTATATGGTGCAAACTTTACGCTATTATTTTTGTCTGTCCGTGATGGTCATCTGAGCCCTGTTTCTACATTTTCATGATGTATTTTATTTTTGTAGAGATTTGACAGGAAAGCTAGTATCTGAATTTAATTATCTGCTAGAGAATGCAAGCCACTTGCGTGTTTCAGGAAGATTTTGGATTGCTATCAAGATATGTCCTAACCTTAAACTACTGGGTTACCAAAAAACTGAACTTGGAGGAGAGTTAGAGCTTAAGGTTAGGAAATGATCACAAGTACAAGTGACTACCTTTAATCATAGCCTAGCTTGCCAGGAAGAATTTCCTTGGTAGAACGTCTTTTCTGTACAGAACTACAGAAGATTATAGGCTCTTTTACTTAAGAAAAGTCTTGTTGTTGTTTCCCTACGTAAAATGTTATTATCTACCTGAGAAGTACTGTCTGCATGAAAATACAGATGCTGTACTGTAGCAGTATTGCTTTTCATTAGATTGCCTATCATTACACACGTCAGAATTATTTGTGTCAGCCTAAAAAAAAAAAAAAAGAAAAAGAAAAACAACACTGTATATTTCTGGAAGTGAGGTTTTATGGAATGATACGAATTATGGTTATGTGCAGACGCTGGGAAGAAAACTTTCTGAGAAACTGAAAACTAAGTTTCAGTATTTGAAGTTTGCAAAAAGCACCAGTCTGGAATTAAAACAGTCCTTTTCCTGCTTTCCCCGTCATTCCTCCTCAGTCTCCACTTGGCATTTGAAAAATGCTCGTGATGAAGGAAGTCATAGCGATGGCTTCCCTGGTCATGCCAGGAAGTCTAGCAGATGTCATGTGAAGAACTTGTTCCTCTTTAATTGAAGTGGGGGTTACAATCAGCTCTGGGTGCTTTGCAAGCTACCTTTGCTCTGTATCAGAAACAAATGTCTCCCCCTCATCATGGACACCTCAGACCCAGGATAGCTGAGCTGCTTAATATCCTTAGAATTAGGTAAGCTTATGCCCAATTCTGCTGCTTCCCAGATATCTCCTGTCAAAATATTCTTTACCAGTCCTCAATTATCACTTTGCTCAAATCATCGTTTTCTGAATCAGAGGATTGCCTGGATCGCTATTGAATAACTGGTTCAGTTGCTCATTATGAACAATTTTCTGGTAAATGTTCCTTATATTTAGGAAGCAGCCCTGATTCCTGTGAGTGCCTTAGTCATTTTTAGACACTTCACCAACATTAGCCGTAGGTGTTCATATATTTTTCATTTTGATGGTTTCCTATTCACCCTTGATTCTTCATGCTTGCTATAGGTCTCCTAAGGCACATGATATCTCCCCCCCCCCTTCTTGATTAGATTGTTGAAGCTTCTTTTTTTTTTTTTTTTAAAGAGGGTAATAATTAATAGTGCTTAGTGAATAATCAAATGAAAAGGCAATTAATGAATAATGCACACCCTACGCAGACGTTCAGACATCGATCATCTGTTCGTTTCGTGCAGTCTTCTGAGTTCACAGGCTTTTTCATTCATAAACTTGTGGTCACACGTGGATGCTGGGTTTGGATGTTGCTCGCCAATGAATGGCAGAAGAGCAAAATCAGCGTATTTCTTTACACACACAAATTGGCCATTTCATTGTTCCAGCTTTTCTTGCTAGGCTTTTGTGACTCAGTTTTTCTGTCCTCATCATCACCTCTAGAAGCTTGGAGTAAAGAAATGCGTTTTACAGTGTGTTGTGCAGCCACTGGCTATCTGAACATGCTGTGCTGGTGCTCCAGGAACTTTGTGGTCGCTGGTAAACCTGAGAAATAGCACTGGGGCCGGGGTTGCCTCAGAGCCTCTGAGCATGCTTTTGGATTGCTGTTGTTGCCTTGAATAGATGAATTTTCAATGGCCCACGAGTCCCTGCCTTGTGATGCAAGGAAGCTTTGAAGCTGTTGTGTGTTTGTTGTTGTTATATTTAATTTCCGCTTATGTGCAGCAAGGTGGAGAACTGGAAAGGTTTAGAAATAGGTATTGAAAAAATGATGCCACGCTGAATTTTTCATAGTTAATCTTGCAGGGTAGGGTTTAGCAATGCTGTCTTGGCTCCACCAGCTCTTTCCTAGCTCCTCTCTAGAGAAGCAGCTCTGTAAATGGGTTGAAATGTGTCCTCTGGTTTGCAGAATGACTTCTGAACTGAGGGACGTGGCCACCAAGGGGACAACTGGTGCCCAGAATTTGAGCTCCTAATGCACTGTTTTTGCTCCCTTGAATATGACGCAACAGAAAACAAAGCTTGTTCCTTTAGCTCAGATGAGTTTTAAGACTTTGGAATAAAGTTGTATATAGCTCTTCACTCTTCAATGATTTTATGAAAAATATATTGAAAAGCTTTAAAATCCAAATAAAAATACTTCAGAACTTTATTAGTTGTGACTAATCCACATAGCTTTGAACATAGATTATAGTGAATTATGAATAGACAATTTATAGTTTTTTTTATTTATCACGCTCATCTAAATGAACAGTATTTTACAAATACAATAAAAATATAATGAACAAGTGGAGGAAGTTTGTTCATTTTAACTGACAAATATAATTCTTGTGTTGCCAATGCTGTTCACTCAGCTACTTCTGTTGGCCTGAAGTTACGTGTTTATTTATGTGAGTATATACATGTATTTATGAAGTAGACATGCACACAGATACACATACATACTTCTTTTTTTTTCTTTTTTACTGTCGTAATTCATATCTAGTGAGCTTCAGTTTATTGTAAGGTTACTGAAGACAAACTTTTCCATTTCCTCTATTATCCAAACAGAATGGTTTATGGTCAGCCTGGTCAGGATCAAATTCAAAAGGCCTCAGAGTTCAAAGGAATGGCGATGACTCAAGCAAACCATTTTTGTAATTTGTAAATTCCATTTCTACAAAAATAAATTGGCTGGAGTTTGTAATGGGTAAGGCAAGATTTTGCAAGGACAAGAGAAAGGAGTGCTAAGTGTTTTGACTCTTTCAGGACAGAGAGCACGTGTTTGTAAATCAGTTCATTTTACAAAGATTTTAAGATTGGTTTGTTATTTTTATTGTGTTTTTTTTCTTTTCTTTTTCTCTTCTTATTACTTAATGTATAAATACGTGTTTTGCATGTACCTGTGCCACTGCAGGGATGGTTTATAGGCTCTGATCTAAATCCCAGCTGAATAATCTGGAGCCTTTTGGCCTACCGACCAAAGGAAAGCTCCTTCTTGAATGAAATCCTTTCTGAGATCCAAATGACTCTTTCAGCCTTCCTCTTGAGCATGAAGAAGTGATATGTGTGCATTGCTTTAGATGAGAAGGATTCAAGATCCGATGTTTAATATGAAAGAGTGGTGTCAGGTCTTGGGCGTTGCATACTGGGCAAAGAGCAGAAGAAGGGATCTAATTGTGCCATTTAAGGGGATTTTATAGGGAGACTCATACACAGAGAGGAGAAAGATCCGTATGGAGATGCTAGGGCTTGTTATTTTTGTGAAAATATACATCTTTGGGAAATGTTCCTGGGCAGGACTGAGGCAATAAGTCATTTCCCACTGAGACAAGCTCACCACGTTTACCTGGGGGCTTGGCCAATGTTTGAGCCACCCCAGTGCCCACACCCATATCTGCGCAGATTTTTTTTCCTACAGTAGAAAGGAAAGGAAAAAAAACCTTATTCTTGTCTAAAACGAGATGATAAATTGTTCTTTCCTTTTCTGTGGCTGGTCTCAGAGTTGGAATAGGGAGTCTACTGTATGAAACCACCTTTACTTTATCTTGAAAAGATAAAATCAGAATGGTATAGAAAGAAGAGTAATCTTAGAGTGAATTCTCAAGAAGATTGCCTACCTACCAAAGGAAAGCTCCTCCTTGAATGAAATCCTTTCTGAGATCCAAATGACTCTTTCAGCCTTCCTCTTGAGCATGAAGAAGTGATATGTGTGCATTGCTTTAGATGAGAAGGATTCAAGATCCAATGTTTAATATGAAGAAGTGGTGTCAGGTCTTGGGGGTTGCATACTGGGCAAAGAGCAGAAGAAGGGATCTAATTGTGCCATTTAAGGGGGCTGAGCAATTTGCACTGTGTGATGTACTCAGGCAGGTGATCTTGGGGGAGCAAGCAGCCCACTCCTACAGTGCTGAAATCCTGGCTGGAGAGAGGTCAGATGCTACACAGGCACACAAGCTGAAATGCATATTTCCAAGGGACAATCTTGTTTAAAACACTGTCATATACAGATTATGTGTTCCAGAGCTGGGCACTATCTTGAGTGAGGAAGGAGCATGGAGGACCGCCATTTTGAGCATCCCAAAGTTTGCTTGTGGCTCACTCGAGGCACCTCTGCCTATCTAGCTTGTGAGAGCTTGTCATGTTGATTGATGATTGCTGTTGTAACATATCAGATTGCACTTGGTATGTTGGTATAATATATTCTTCTGGAAGCAAATTAGAGATCTCCTTAAGGTGTTACTCATTCAGAGCTTCTTTAAAAGTTGCACAATCAAGCCATCTGCGATATACGAGGATTTTAAACATATTTATCAGATATTTGTGGATTTAGTACCGCCGTATTGCGTAGCTTATTATAATGATCTACATACCAGGAAAATTAAAGGAGCCTCACAGCACTGACATTGTTAAAAATAATACAAATGCCATTCCTCCAATTGTTTTCTGAGCAATTTTAGATTTGCTTAGAAACCGTGCAAGAAGACAAAAACAAAATATTCTTAAAAAAAAAAAAAGCTGTCTTTTTGGATTAAGAAACATTAGGATGCTGTCGAAAGATATTTCTGAAATTTCCACAACCTAACTGCTAGTGTCTTATTACTCTGTTTTGCTAAATATTTTTTTCTTTAAATAATAGTAATAAAAAGAAAGGAGCAGGGGGTTAGAAATGGTTTCAGCCCAAGATGTTTTGCTTTCCACTAAGCCTCATGCATGGGGTTTGCCAGGCTTAATTTTCTCAAGATAGGTTAAATGTTGCTGAGATTCAACTCAGAAGTTGACTTATCTCCATTTTTTTCATCTTAACACCTAATGACTACATTACAGATCTGCGCAGGGTAAGAAAAAAGTGTGAAATATGCCTTCTAATTTATAATGCAGATTTTTGCATAGCAGGATCAAAACTGTTATCCTGTTGTGAATGTAACATCAGAGTAAAATAACAAGCATTTTACCAGTTAACAGGCAGGCTAATGTGACAAAAGCATTTTTACATTCATTTACAGAGTGACTATCACCCTAAAGAACTCTTGGGAGATAAATGAAACAAAACAAAACAAAATAAAACTTTAATCATTTCCATAACAAAAATTAAACAACTGTGGCATTCACAGGGCGGTTTAGAAGGAAGAAGAAAAGGAGAAGGAATAAAGACAGAAGGATTACAAAAAAAACTACACTAAAATTCAACAAAGGCTGTCGTGTTAAGAAAACAATGGTGAAAAATTATTCATTTCTCAGGAGAACAATTGTAATGAGAATTGGAAACTGGTGCTGAACCAATTCTCTTCACAATCTTCAGATCTTAATCATGTGATCCTCTTAGGATGCCTGAATCTACTTTTCCTAAAGGCCTGTATAAGCATGTTCAGTGGAAAATCTATCTACCAGCAGGTGTCTTTTAACTTTATTTTGTCTTCAACATCAAATAAAGATTAGAAGAATGGCATGAATTAGTTGATAAGTATTAGGAAAGCAGGTGAAAAGCAGGAGGATTGTGTCACAGTAAGGTTTCCAGCTTATCCACAGGCTGCAGCATTTAATTAGGGAGCTGGCCCTATCTTTCTGATGAGGGACGTAGCTCATTCAAAGCTCATCCTAATAAAAAATGACCAAAAATTAAATTGTATGTATATATATAACTTTGAATTTGGGATGCAACCTTAAGCCTTAATGAGCTTGATGAATTAATTGCATGAAGGTCTGCAGTGGGTAACTAGAAGTGTAACTGATGAGTTCCAAAGCAAACAGTTTTGCTGGGAGCATCAGGTCACTGTGATTATTTCGGGAGGAGCACAGCTCCATGCAGCTCATTCTGGGGCATTTTTCCTTGAAGAAGCACAGAAATGACAATTTTTTTTGGTCTGTGTATCCAGCAGAAGGAAGAAAGGAAAACCATGCGATTCTCCTCGTCCTCCAGACCTTATGAATATTCCTCTCCCTATCCCCTTTCCATTGACAAGTTGGGTACTTTCATTGAGAAAGTGAATCAATAAGGTGGACTTAAACACAATATTTGTTTTGGCTAATAACACAAAAAAGCAGCTCTATTCCATGTAAAACTTGTAAAGATTGTTTTACCAGAAAACAGGCCTTGGAATATAAACAAAATATATTAAAAGGAGATGGCAGGACATAAATATATGACTGAAACCATTACTGCCAAGTCTAACAGCGGGATATAGCAGCTTAGCGTACAAATTGTTTCGAACTGTAGAAGCGCAATGGTGAGCCTGTTTTATTTTAGGAAGCAGGATATTTTCATTGGGTACTGGATATCTTTGGGTACTTGGATTTGAAAGGACTGAAGAGTTGAAAAACGAGAATAAAATCCATATGTTATCATCTCGCTGTAAAATAAAAGACGTAAATAACCGCGGCTGAGTATCTGGAGGAGTGAACTCAACGATTGGTATGCTTTGGTTGTAGAGAATAGCAAAGGTGAAGGGGTTTGGCACCCACTGCACTGGAGCTCTCCTAGGAAGAAAGAGTACAAATGCAGTATGCTGACCAATTTCCAAGAGAAGTTGATCATGATTAACACGTGCAACGCAACAGCAACCGTGAACTACAGCAGAACGAAGCCTTTCCTTAAGAACACGTGTTTAATCAAGACATTTCTGCACCAGCCACCCATTTACATAAATACTCATTATCCTCTGAGATGCTCTGCTGCAGAGGGCCGGCTCGTGGTCAGGGCGGCTCTCCTGGCTCTCTTTCTGAGTGTGATCAATGAACTCAATTACAACCCCATTCTGGGGACTTTCAGCCTTAGTTTACAATGATACATAGTCACCGCCATCCCTGACACTTCTCCCAAAATCTCTTCAATAAATAAGAGGATACTGGAGAGCTCTGATTTTGTTTCTTTTTCTTTTTTCCCCCCCCTTTTTTTTTTCTTAACAGCTCTTCTGGGTCCCCAGTTGATTTTCTTCGCAAGGTTAGTTGCTAATACATTCCTAGCACCCATGCATTATTAATGCTCACTGCTCTCCAAGGTGGCAGTGACAAATAGGGAGCAAAATTCACTGACTGGTGGGGAATGTACTTTTTAGTCATGCTTGAATTTTTCAATCCATTCTGCTTGTTGAGGATTTTTCAGTAGAGGTACTGTAGCAAAATATGATTTTTTTTAATTTATTTTTTTTTTTCCAAACCTAAGAAGCACTCTAGTAACCAGTGGAAAGCTTATGAGTCAGGGCTTTTCCCAGGAGGCTTTGAGGGGGAGTAGTGCAAAAAGTACCTTTGATGTTTCCAGTAGCATGGAAGTCATTGTTTTTCCTCCCATGTAGTAAGTGGCAGTTTTGACTGCAAATCGACTATGCATGCAGTCAAGTAAATTATAATATTTTAACTAGGCTGTGCATGCCAGCTGTAGCATTCCCAGAAATAATACCAAGTGTGTATCATGAGAAACATTGATTTTTAATGCGCAGATTTGTTTCTTCAGATATATAACTCTATTCATTTTGCAATATAAAGAAGCAATCTGTGAAATACATTCTTAGACTGTTATCGGTTACTATAAATCTCACTAGTAGTACTAGCACACTTGTTTAATTCAGAATTACTTCATTTAAAGTATGATTTTGTGCATGTGGTGGAGGTGCTGAAGATTTGGCAAATACCTCTTTAATATAACAAATAGCTGACTGTAAATATTAGGCTAATTCTTCCTAAGACTTAATAGAGGGATAACTCACTGGGCAGAATAATGAATTCTTTGCTAATGGCTGTACATAAGGGATTAACACCTCCATGCTGCTATCCAGAAATGCACTAAAAATATGTATACGTCTATTTTGGTGATTCTTGATGTTTGTTCAGCTCTGAGCTGTATGCATAGTCTAAATCAGGCATCCTTGGTGCAAGGTTTACTTTAAGATGAGAGTCAAGAATCAATCCTAGGTTAGAGCCAAGGAGGGCACAGCGTAGTGAAGAGCCCATAGCTACATCTCTTACCCTCCTCAGACAGCTGTGGGCCTTTTTAATAGAAAAAAAATAGATTGTTTCTCAGAGCTGTTAGCCCCTGGTCCCAAATCACCATTGTGGCAGCTGGGAATCCAAAGTACCCACTTCCTTTGCAGGTCTCACCATGCCCTTCTTCCTGATGGTTATGAGAGGCCAGGATTGGGATACAACTCAATAAAATCTGACATTTTCTGCTGTATGGCAATGTTCTTTTGGGGCATATATGATATCTTTAGGATTTGATTTTTTCCCCGCTGTGATAATGGAATATTAGGATTAATCTACCAATCTTTGCCTTGCCTCCTCGTTCTTCTTTCCCTGCAATCTGGTTTACAGACTGGCTTTCCTCTTCACTGTTGACCTAAAACTGCTAGCTGATTTATGTGTGCAATTATAATAACCAAACGGGGCCCTTACTGATGGGTAGCACTTGAGGCTACCTTGGCTTTGCGTTTGCTGTATCTACACTGAGGTCTGCAGCTGCGACTTTATGCAAAAGAAAGGGCTGTTATGGGGTGAGTGGGAGCTGAAATTATGTCACTTAGGAGGATCCATGAGGAATTGGAGACCAGTTATTTTGAAATATGAGCAGGAAAAAGAGTTATATTTTTTAGTACTGATTCACAAAGATAAAAATGACTTCGGGGTGTGAAGAAAAAGCCTGCGTTCTCCTATTCTTATACACATTCTTATGCAAACACATTTTAATGCTTATCTTAAAGGCTTTTCCCAGAAGGGGATTTCCTCTTGGTCCAACATTCCTCAATATTTCCTTCTCCAAGCCATGTTCTCTTGAGTTTCCCACTCTCTCATCTACCAGGTTCCTCGTCAGCCCCACTCAACCACACTTCCCACTCCGTCACATCCTTCCCATAGAGCAGAGATCATGGGGAACTACAGCAGCTGGGTAAGACTGAGAGGAGGCATGAAATATGAGGAGTGCAAGGGATGCAGTCAATGAAAGTACTGGTTTTCTTTACAGTCTTCAGAATGAGGGAAAATTCTTTTCTCTCCCGTGCAGAGCAATTTGGCTTCAAGATCTCTTCCCTAATGATGAGTTTTTTCCTTCTGTGATACTTTCTAGCATTCAGCTCAAAGCCATCTGCACGTTGAAACTCAGATACGGGACAATCATAGTGCATTGTTTCCAGCAGGGATCCATATGAAATAGTTAAGACCTGTAAAAACAAAAAGATTCACCATTTCAGCAGGTCTCCCATCACAGGAGTTTTTAAGAAAAACAAAATAAGGCAAGGAGATGGGAGGAAAATGCAAAGTAAGAACGGAAAGTGAGGATGACAGAGAACAAGCCTGTGGAAATGAGAGGTGATAGCTCAGGGAATGTTATATTAGAAAGGGATGGAAGTGTCAGAAAGGAACCAGAGAGCAGCAGATTGGCTTAAAAAAAAAAAAAAAGTGTGTTCAGGAGATGTTGATGGAATCCATCCAACATCTGAACGACTCAATGAATAGCAGACTGTTGAAACTAGATGAGACGCTAACTAATTTAGTTCAGGCTGTCAATAATTTAAATCAGAATGTTGCTGTATTCAATGCTAATATGAAGACTGATTTCAGAAGCTTAAGGTTTTAAGAAGCTGAAATGAAGCTGTGCCATCATTTTCCAGTTGTTACTGTTCACAAACTGTTGGGAAAATGCTATTGATTCTTTATTACTATTGCCTGTGATCTTTAGTATTTAAAGATGTTGCTTACATTTTTAAGCGATGACCGGCGTTCTTCACTTCGGAGGGTGCCATGTATGGTGGGAAAGGGCACAGCTTTAGTACTGCAGTATACCAGTGTTGCATATACTGTTGGTATCATTCCTCAATTCCATACATCACTCCTATGAGGGGGTAAAAAATTGGAAGTCCTGTCTTTGGCAAAGTCCCTAGCTGCTCCCTTCCAATCTGCAGTGTCAGAAAACTCAAATACTTAACGAATCCTCTCATGTCTGTTGGCTTCATTTAGCAAACGTCTGTTCAGCTATCATAGATTAAAGTAAAATATTTATTAAAAAAAAAAAAAAAGTTTTACTCATTTTGGAGATACAGCAAATATGAGTTAGAGAAATTCAAAGATGGATTTATTTTTTAACAGTAATTTATGTTAGAAGGGCGTGAAGTAATGTAAACGCAACAGAAGACAGTTTGTGGATGGGAGATTTTAGGAGAAAAGAACATTTCTCTCAGGATAAATGTCTACCAAGAAAGAACAAACATTTTTAGGCTCTAAGTTGTATGTGTGGTCAAAGCAGGAAAAAAAAAGTCTGTGTCCAGCAGTGAGCAAAAATTGCAGCATTGCCATGCCAGTTCAGCACAAATTGTGTAACTCCAAGGTTTTGTTCTCGGTATCTTCATAATACATGTATTTTCTCAATGTTTCTTCCAGGGCACAAGTCTATTGAATTTCTTTTTAGTGTCCATCTAAGCTGGATTTAGTAGATGTTAGAAGATACAGCAGAGAGATGACTTACATATACATAAAATACTGCAAGTATACTGTGTATAAGGAAAAAGCACAAGCTAGGGGCTACAACATGGGTGCATTAGAAAACTGTATTTTGTGCTTTCTGGGCAATTGCATGCAGTATGGACAGCCTCCAGAGCCACTGGACTGCAGTGCAAGGCTCCGTGGTGAAATTCTACTCTGATGAAGTCAGCTGGGGTTGTGCTTACCTTGTAGGGCAATGTTTCACCATCAGGTTTGCTCCCACCCAGACGTCACATTTCCCAACAGAAAAGTCAGGATGTGAATGTGAAGCAGGCTTTTCTTACTTACACAGAGCCACGTGGATTTGTGAGGGGGTTTGTTAAATGATCCAGAGAACTAAACATTTCAACAAGACGCAATGGAACTTGGAAACCAAGGGCTAAGTGGAAGTACAAAGCTGAAAGGGAAGAGAAGAAACCCTTTATTTCTGTTTGCCTGTTTGTAGAGTCATGAGCTGATGCTTTAGGCTTTACTCTTCTGTGATGCATTTGGTCTCCACTTTCAGAATAATGTTTTATCTCCTTACTGCATTCACCTATGATGTTTTCCTAGTGCCTGCGTCACTAAGCATGCATTGGTGTTTTTTGGAGGTATATTGTGCACACATTGGATGAAGAAGGAGCTTCCTTTGGAGCTGCAGCCCTCTATAAGTCAATTTTTAGGACACACATTATGCACAGGAAGAAAACACTCTTTGGAAGAATGCATAACATATTGAGTACTCACACTTCTTCGTGTGTCTGCTGTGTGTACCACTGGGACCTGCTGTTCCCATCTGTATGCCAGGACTGGGGACTCGGTGCCCAGCGCCATTAGGTGCTCCTTATGGCTCTTGTCGCTCGCAATTCACTTGTAAGATCCAGGGTGGTTTTATTTCATTTTATTTTTATATTTCTGGTGCATAAGAGCCTGCTATGTGTTTTCTCACAGGTAAAAAATAAAATAAGAGATGAGCTGGCACCATTTACAGCTGTGCCTGCGTGTTCAGCTCATGAGTCAAGAGCTCAAAGGTTTGCTAAGGGACGTGGGTTATGGTGACAGGATGAGGAAAACCCCAAATTCAAACCAGTCGTGGGCTGAGTCACCAGCACAGAACACGAGAGCCTCTTTCCTCTAAGACCTTGTTTGTACAAGAGGTGATAGTTTGGAGACACCAAAGTCACCCAGAAGACAAGGCAAACAAAGGACGGGCTGCTTAGTTTGCTTTGCAGAGCCAGTAAAGTATCAACGGTCAGCGATAAATATAACTTCTCTTTTTTTGGGGCAGTTTGTTTGTTCTTTGTTTTCCCTTCTGCTGGCTGTAATAAAGTTTTGCCAGCCTGGCCTAATCTCCTTTATGAAGAGCAATTTATCTTACTCCCTCTGTCTTCATCACATCACAGGGACAGGTGAAAGAGCTGAATTTCCAAAGGCAGCAGTGATGCGCACCATGTATCATAGGGCATGACCTATTCCTAGCTCTGAATTTCTCATTTTTACCAGCACATACATAGCTGTAGCCTTATTTTTCAAAGGCACTTTGCTATAAACATACAATTATTTAAACGGTTTATATTTAATACAACTTTACACTGACAAATCTCTTGAAATCCTTTGTATCCATATATCAAAAAAGTCTGCCAAAAGAAAATCTATAGTATCAGCCTACAGTGTTATAGCTTCCAGTAGAAGATAATGCTATATCCTATGGAAGAATTCCTACGGTGATTTGAAAGGCTGCTGTACAGTGCTTCAAATACTGTTCTATTGATGATCAGATTAAAAAATAAAGATATGGATTAATAATGGGATGGTTGAGATATGGGCCATGTTTTTGCCCGGGTGAATTCAGTGGTTAGGGGATTATTAAATCATCTTTTTCATTTTCTTCCTTTAAACCATTAATTTTTGTTTACAAAACACTGAACGTGTTTACTGGGAATTACCACTTCTTGGTCTTGACTACTGGAGGTTGTTCTGGGCTCATAGATTATTTAGTCAAGTTCTATTTAAGATGTGTTACCCTGTTGATAATTTAAGAATTACACAGTCAGAATTTCCTTTGGAAGCTGAGTTATTTGCAGAAACACTGTCAGTTCTCTCCGGTCCCATCTTAATTTTTTGTTTTTCAGTCACACTGAAAAGTTCTGACAAAAGATAGTGTTGTAAAATTTACTGTCTCCAACATAAGACTCTCGTAGGTAATCTATTTGCTTTTACTAGAAGAGAAAAAAGTAATTACTGAAGGCTCCTTCTGACTTCAGGTAACACGAACTGTTGCATCTGTATTGTGTGTATGAGCTGAATCATCGTGAACCCACATTAAATTTCCATTCATGTCTTGCAAAACTCAGTGAAGACCAAAGACGTGCTAATCCTGGCCAGATATCTGGCATGCCAAGTTCCATTTGGGAGATATTTTTTTCAGATGTGGAATACACTCCTGTGAACCAGGATTTATAACAGAAATGCTGACAGACAATATTGGTGATACTGTTCTAATTTATTTGTGTTGAATGGTTTTTTCATCTCTTTCCCTTTTAATGATCTAAGTCTTTTTGCATCTGGCAGTATGTTTCCTCACTGTTTACCTTTCCTGCCAAAGCAGTATCATCCATCTATGACTATGCTTTTCTTGGTTTCTTGCTCTCTGTCTTTAATATTTGGAGCCAATTTTCCATTTATTCTAGGACTCCTGTGCCTCTGATGTTGCCATTAACTTCTAAAGTGGAACCCTGTCAAAAATGCTTTCAAGATGCAATTTTTTTCATTGTGAAATACGTGGTTATGTTCTGGTATATTTTTATCATAAACGCTGGAACATCCTACATCTACACTTAACTGGCATTTGCCATTAAAAAAAAACCCCAAAGGCTGATCTGACGGATGCTGAATGAGAACTTTGTGCTGCCTCTATTGAGGAACACCACTGGGCGCTGGTGCCACTGAACAGTGCTCAGCATCCCCTTGTGCTGCTGTACCAATCATTGCTGACGCCAAAGGAACACATCAAGGATATTAACTCTTCTATTTACCTACCCCCAAAATGAGGCAATGATAAAGTAATTCAATTTCAACAGAAGTCTTTGATGGAGAGGCAGCAGGACTTCAGGGATATCTCTTACAAAAGGGACTGGGGCAGTGAGAAACTACTTCCAGCCAAGGAGGGGAATGAGGATGAGGCAAGGGGAACCTTCTCTCCTCCCTACACGAGTGCCTTTCTGGAGCTTGCTTTCCTGCCCTAGCTCTAGACTCAAAACACTGCTTTCCTCCAGCATTTCACGTGGTGGATCTCAAAGGATCCCACACTGAGGTCTCCCCATGGTTTTTCTGCATTTCTGGCTGGATGGAACAGGTTGTAGGGAACATCCTTAGGGTTGCACAGCCTGAGCTGGAGAGCTGCAACACCGTGTACATGCTCAAAGGGCTTTCTGTGCATCTGTGCTTTCGGGCAGCATGTAGCTGTTCTCCAGTACAGCCAGGACAAACGGCCGTGCCCAGGATCTGGCATGCTCTGGAACTGCTTATTTTCTTTCAGGTTGAATAAACTGCAACATCCTAAAGGAAAAGCATTAATTACAGGTAAAGAGTGTAGGTAGCCTGAATAAGTCTGGTTTTCAGACTCTTGGACCAAAATTGAGACCAGGCATTTCAAATAGGGCTTTTTCAGCTTTCGGTTTGCATGAGCTGTATTGTTTTTTTTCCGGTTATTCTCAAGTATTGGCCTCTTCTCGTTGGACACAACTCTCATAGACAAGCCCTTAATTTAACAGCTCATTCACACTACCTCATTTAAATAAAGATTATAAGGGAAACTGTAATCCTACTGATTTGCAAATTGAACTGTTTTGTAGATATTATTTAAACACTGCCACTGTAACTGTCTTTCATGAGAAACATGGTACAGTGAGAGAGATCAAAGATTCATAAGGAAGCTCTTTTTCTGAATGCTGATGCTCCTGGCTTCTTTAACTAATTGAAAATTTTTCTTTACAAGAACAGACCTTCAAGCGCTCTGGCTGCTGCCACAAGCCTTATCATTACAGAGTTGTTACTTCCTCCTTTAAGGGACTAAGCTGGAGATTAATGGAAGTCTGTGCTGGCACTTTAGAATGAACTTTGTCTATTTTCTGTATGCTATACAAATGCTAAGACACAGGTGATTATCAATGGCCTTAGACTGAAAATAAATGAATGCATCCTTGGTTTTTCAGCTCAGAGGCTGTACTTCATGATTTCATGGGATGCCACAGTACTGAATTGCATTCTCCCCTAACTAAGGATGATGAAAGGGAACTGTACTAGCTTGATTTTTGAGGTGAAAGCTTTGAATGGGGTTACCCCCAGGGCTGACATGTCTCCCAAGGAGAGAAATTCCAGCTCTGACGTTGGCACAATTTGCCCCTTGGAAAGACGTCCAAGAAGTTCTGCTGTCTACTTGAGCTACCGCTGTGGTGCTGAGTGCCATGCATGAAAGCTGTATCCCTCTGGCTCTGCCATTAGAGACCACAACCCAGGACTGCAAATATCTCAAATTTCTTTAAGAATGTGACTCATTTTTTTTTTCTACTGGATTGGAAGGTGGACTTCCAACTTGTTGCTTCACAAGAGGTGTGTGTCGTTGAGCAAAGCCTATCAGCCATCAAGCCTGCCTAGTTATTTTCTAAAATAAGAAAAGAGGCAGTGAATTACTGCCTTTTTAAATAGAAAACCAGCTTATATGTAGCCTATGCGTTTTATGGTACAATGGGATATTCATAAAGTAATGTATTTGTAGATTTGGATTATAACCATGGAATCCTTTTGGCTCCAGCTGACAGAATACTGGCCATGAATATTAGTAGCTAGCTATACTCTATAAGATTAACTCAGTGGTGGAAACCCATCAATGATCATGGACTGTACACTGCCATCTGAAGTCAAAAAAGTGCCCACAGCCATAAGTGAGAGGCTAATTTGGCATTGTGTCCTCCTAGCACTATCAAACAATGGATAGGCCTTTATGTGGTGGGCACTGTCCTACAAAGAACTGAAGCTTAGGTGCTTAAACCTCTCTGTTACATTCAGTAGCTTGTAAATAGTCGAAACCTTTGCATATCATGTACTGCAGGATTTAGTAAGAAGTGTTACGTTCTTATAAATTGCTGAGAAATGAAAAAGAGAAAGGTTCTGAGGAAAATAAATTGAAGATTTATTATTGATTTTAACCTTAAATTGTCCATAACCATATTAGAATTGAAAGTCTGATTTTCCAAGCTGCTTTGGAAAGAGGTGCCCACTGCACAGCTGTCCCAGGCTGCGTTTTGCTGATTTCAGCTCTGCATCACTGATGCTCTTCAAACCTTCTGTAGTTGAACTGCACCGAACTGCTCATTACTGGCTCTGTGTGAGCCAATTTCTGAGCTCCCCTGACCCACCCACTCCACATTTTGGGGAGATTTAGGCTAAATCAGCCTCCTTCCAGGTGAATGGTCTTTGAATTCTAGGCATGAGTGAACGTCACCTTTAGCAATGTTCTAACTTTTCCATGGTTAGTGGGGAAGCAGGTGTGAGGAAACCCACTTGTAACCTTTCACACATTGCTTAATTAGGCTAGAGGACTTGATTAAGAAAGTACGGCATTTGCCTGAATTCACATGTTGTGCAACAGAAACTGAAGCCATTTTCTTGGCAGCAGAGCTTTTTCCTGGGAATGCAATGGGATGTTAATAGCCATGTTCAACAGCAAACTTGTGAGTGGGCCTCTCTGGCAAGAAAGAGCCACAGAGATTATGTGACACCGTGTGCCACTGAGGAAGGTGTATGCAGAAATAAATTCTTATTCCATGTGTGAGGCTTTTATCTATTTATAGCCCCTCCCACACAGAGCTGCCCCAGCCAAACTCCCTGGGCACCTCGCTGTGTGCAGGGAGAGGCAGAGCTGCCAGGAAGGGCAGAGCATCTCGTTAATTCAACATATCCTTGTTCTAGTCTAGTTAACCAAGTATCTCAGGAGCACTGTGCAGTAAATGAAAACAGACGTTTGAGTCAGGCAGAGTAGCCGGGATTTTTTTTTTCTTCTCCTCACCCCCCCCATGCAGTGACTGTGATTTTCCAGCTCAATTAAAGGTCGGAAACTTAAGCAAGGAATCATAATTGCAGCAAAGGAGGAAAAACATAGCAGGCAAATTCCCATCCTTCGGGGAACACAGCACCGTGTGCTTCCTCTGCAGCACAGGGACACCTCGGGGACATGGTGGGGACATCAGGGCTCAGCCCGAGCTTCTCAGCCCCTGGGTGCCCAGAGCTGGGAGAGGCAGAGTTCACTCTGTTCAGGAAGTTCTATAAGATGCTCATTGGAAAGGTGTGATCATACACGCAGACAGCGGAGGCCTGGGCTGAGCAGATGTCTTTCCCCAGTTGCCAGAATACCAGGCTGTACGGCAGTGATACACCTTCTTGCTGGATTTATTAGTGGACTGATTAACAATGCAACAATTGACTCAGTCATTCCTCCTGAGCTTGTTTCCCTCGGCAGAACTTTTTGTGCTGTGCACAAGTAGGAAGTTGGATGCTGTGGTGTTCCTTCCAAAGGACCACAGTTTGTCAGCCAGTTAAGTCTGATTCTGGGGTGTCTGGTTCTAATCCGTGTCCCTCCATCCACCTCTCAGAGGTAGTGCTGCTCATGTGTATTTGCAGTTCCCCCTTTAGCTACCTACACGTGCCAAGACAGAAAACCTCCCCAGGATTCTTATTTGCTTCCTAAGTTCCTGCCAGCAGAGGTTTGTTTTTCAGATAAATGGTTGCTATACAGCTCATTCTCACAAATTACAACTCCTGACTTCCTCGTTGGCTGAGAATGGGTGGAGGATACTAACGAAACTGATAATAAGATGCCAGTGGGTGGATGTGGAGGCAACATCTGTACGTCTGATCTCATGTGCTGATCTCGTGTACTGGCAGGGACGTGCATGACACTTTGTTATTCCAGAAGTATCTCAAGGACATAAAATTCCGACAGCTGGAACCTGGTCTGGAGCGTCTGCGTTATAAAACTGCTCTCTCCTGCAGCTATGTTGGGGCTTTCTGGCATTAGCAGAAGAGGAAAAAATGTCCTTACTTTTTCTTCAGTTAACTTAGTACGCAGCACGGGTGTATGTGGTGCTTGAGAAAGATGTGTGCACGTGTGTCCGTATGCATACAAATATGTGTGCATGTAGGTTCCACGTTTTACTGCAGCTGGGTTGGGTGGACCGTTACCTGAGAGTAAGACAAGCAAGAGTTTCCTTTATGTGGATGAAACACTATTCCACCTGGAACAAAAACACTGCCAAGAAGGAAAACATTCTGCTGGCCATGTGAGTTAGATGGCCCCCATCCATGGGTATGGTTCAGTGGCTTTGCACTATTCCAGCACCTGGAAAAGCAACTTGACAGTCTTCCTTGAGCGTCCTCCTGCCTAAAGGGAAGAAAAAGGCCTTGGAGTGCATGAGCAGTAAACAACATGGATTTCTAAAGCAGAAATCTTGACAGAAGCACCTTGTATTTATGTAAAGTGCAGAGTGAAAACGCAATGGCTGTAATACATTTGTGTTTTAGTAATGCTTTTTTGTGCCTCATTGCTCAGTATTTACTTGAAAAAATCACTTTGGTTGAAAGCTCTGAGACTGACTGCGCACGCAAAAATAGCAGTACTGAGGGGTGGTAATAGCAAAGATACACAGGGAGCTGAGGTAGATCTGATGTTACTTAAGGTTTTAATTATCTGGACACTGCTGTGGTGACATTTGCCGAAAACAGAAACACAAGTGTGTAAAGGAATTAGCAAAATAAGAAAGACAATCTAGAGAAACATCTTCTGCTTCTAACATCCTTTCAAGCCCTCGCTGCTTTTAGCTCTTATTCTTCTACACTTTGTAATTTGGAAAACAGTGATGTCACTGGAAGCATTAACAGCAATAGTCATAGCGCTGCAGTTCATGCATGTTATGCTTCTTGTTCAACTAGAGGCTTTAACTGGGAATTTCCACAAACATTTATTTTAGCTTTTTTTTTGTTTTTTTTGGGGGGGGCATTTTCCAGGTTGCAAAGGGATGGCTCCTCAGAGGCTGTCAGGAATGAGGCCTTTCAATGGCCCCCATCACCCTGCCGTCACCTCACAGAGCTGGGACATCAAGTGATGGGTGGGCAGGAGCTGGGAAACGGGCCTGTGGAGAGGAAGGCTAAAGCATTGCTGCTTCTCCATAGGGAAAAAGGATTTTTCCAAGCTGCCCAGTGGAGAGCTGACCATACTCATGGGCCCAGCAAATGGGAGGGATGTTTCTGGCCTTCCCATGCGGGAATCAGAAAGCTGCCTTGACCCAAGCCCTGTGGTAACTTCCAGAGCAAGAGGGAAGAAGTTATTAATAGGAAAATACTGAGCTCTCTGCAAATACTTTGCTCCTCTGAGGTGCCAGTGACAGATACTATGTGGGATTTTGTGCGTGAGATGGTGGTTTTGTGATGGAAAAAAACTGGGGAGTTATTTAAATATAGGCCATGCTGTGAAAAGAGTTTGAGAAGCCAGCACTGAATCAGCCTTCCAAAGCCATGCTGTCCCCTTGCTTGTTTCTGCTGAGAAGTGTTCCCAGCTCAGGATGGAAGGAGTGCTTGATGGGTGGCTCCTGTGTACTTGGCATCAGTGGGCCTGAGCTGCTAACTGTACTGGCAAGGGTTAAGCAGACAGAGAGTCTGACCCTATCTCTTCCAAACAGGCAATTCTGGTAAAAAATATGCTTGCCCTTAATTCCTCAGGAGCCTGGAAGTCTTTGTTGTTAATTCAACGGGAATTTAACACACATAAAGAGCCCCATGATAACACAGATTTTGGAGACAAACCATTTGGTTTGTCTTTAGCAGGAGACCAAAACTTGGAGCTCTCTCCAGTGCTTGCACTCTCTTCCCATCAGCTGAACCACAGATGCTTTTTCGGCAACAACCTCATTTACCTCTATTGCTTATTCCTTTCTTATTTCTTTCAAATGTCAACAAAATTATAACCATTATAATCATAACAAACTGTGATCCAATGCACCAAATCAAAGAGTGAAGTCTGGCTCTGTACACAAAGTAAAGGTCTAAGACCACATCGTGCTTTAGTTGCACGATCTAGGTTCTCGCAAAATGCTTTAATATCCTTTTTGTGTTTTTTTTTTTCTTTCATGTCGCTTTTTTTCTTTCCTTTTTTCCACTTTTTTTTTCAGTTTCGTATAATTAACATGGAAGTGACTGTTTTGTTTGAATAGTATTTGGCTTTTAGAAGAAAAAATGGATACACTTAGCCTGCTGTGACAGAAAGGAGCTGAATTGGTATTTAAACGAGGACAATTTCTGCAGATCTTTTTGACTGTTAGATGAGACATAGTTTAATTTTCATTGCTCTAAATTAGTCCTGGAGGAGGAGGCCCTCTTTATAGGCAAGGCTGATAACGAAACTCGGGGCCTTCTAATTCTGTCACATAGGGCTACTCTTGTCAAGGAGCTGCCCCCCAGTTTTTGAAAGACTCTCATTTGACTCCCTAAGCTATAATAGAAAAAACTGAAAACCTCAATAAGCCAGGAGCTAGTCCAAGGAAATTACATAAATCATTAAGAGTGGAATGAGTTGTTTCCTGTGATCTGCAGACAGCCAAGAGGCTGTTCCTGCCGGCGCGGCGCTGGGGCTCTGCCATCGCGGTGATGTCCCCTGCTTGACAGGTACCTGCTGTCCCCACACCACCACAGGGAACCAGCAGGAAACTGGGGAAAACCCACAGAGGAGACACAGATATCTGGTATTTGTCCTGCTTTGGAGACAAATTAGCCTGCTTGATTAAATTGTTGTGGGAGCTTTTATTCAGTGTTGTAATGCAACGTGGCCCGTGCTTGCGGAGATGTCTGAGGCAGGGAGTGGGTATCCAGGCCTGTTTCGTGGCAGCATTACACTTTGTGAAAGGAGCCATCAAGGATTAGGATCTGGAAGCGGCCCACATTTGCTGCTGTACTATTGTGATGTGCATTTATAGGTTCCTGCAGCCTTATGAATTCTTACACTTTATCACAGCTAACCAGCTTTTCCATTCTAGGTAGTAGATAATAAGTAACTCCTACATCAAATAGCGCAGGGAAATATTGAGTAAAACCAGCAAAAGAGTATCAGTTAAATCACAGAATCAAAGTTTTTAGATGTCAACAAACAACCAGAAAGTCTACATTATGTAGCGGTCAGAAAAAAAATTGCTGTAAGGAATGTATCAGTTCCTCTTGAGCTGTCCCTCTACATCAGATCAATAGCCCTTCCAAGCATGGGACATTCAGACTTCCAGCTTGAGAAATTGAAGTTCTCAAAATGAGTCAGGGTTGTAACACAAGTCCATCATTGCGTGTCACAGAAATGAAATGAGTTGTCTTCTGTTCGATTGATGACTGACATAAAGCTGGGAGGAAGAAAGGGGAAAATAAACGAGACGTGTGGGTTTTTTAGAAAAGTTGTTGCGAACTCTTCTGTCAGAAAGTTTACTCTAAGGGATCTGCTTTCTTTTCCATGTACATGCCTCGTTCCCATTACCGATAAAAGGAGTTACATGGTAGGGAGTGGGAGGAGGGATGTGCTGGGTCCTGCCATCTTGCTGCTACCCAGAGTATGTGATTTAAGGAAAAAATGTAGATCAGGCATTTCTTACAATAAAAAAAAATAAAACAGATGGCCAGGTTATGGTGACTCTAGGAGCATATAATGAGTGGCTTATGATACTTTTAATTTAGCATCAGGTAAAGACAAATGAGTAAATAGGAAATGGAAATAAATAGGCTTGAGTATAGAAGGAAGAAGGCCACATCTGAATCTGGTTGTGTGTTGAAGCTCTTAGTCCAGTATCTAAGCTGCAAGTCTGGAATTGAATGCACATTTACAGTCCCAATAGGAACCAGGTATAAAATTTGGCTTGAGATGTAAGTTCAAGCTTCAGTGTGTCTTAAAACAAGGAGGCTGCAATTGACAGATCCAGGACTTGTCCTACAGATGTTCAACTGACATTCAAATCAGCAATGGTGAAATTAATATAGCTCCTCCTGTCAGCTCTGCTCTGTGAAATAATGCATATGAAGAATGATCTGCAAACCTTATTTTTTTTTTAAGTTTTTCTAGTTAAAAAGGCCCCAACAGTGCCTGCAAACAGGCTAACAAAATCAATGCCTGATGCAGTCCCTAACTGAGCTGCTTGTTGATGTTAAAGGAAATAACTTTGTTATCCAAAGTACAAGTGCTCCTCTATTATCCAGGCTTTCAAAGTGATTGAGCCTGAAATGTATTCGACTAGTGTATATAGATACCCCTGCTACCTTGGAGACCAGGCAGTTTCAATACATTAAATATAGAAACTACAGTTTCCATTGCCTAGAGCAATAAAAATGGAGACAGAAACAATGGTTATGCTTAGGTTCATGCTGAGAAATACTGAAACTGTGTTTCTAAACCTCTCAGAATGCCGTGATCCCTTGTTTTCATTTGATGTTCTTGTTGTTTTGTTTTTATTTACTGTTGTTATTTTATGGGGGAAAAAAAATGAGTTTTGATTCTCATAGAGAAGTAAGAGCAACCTGCTTGCTAGAGCAGGATGCTGAAAAGCAAGGGCTTGTTCTGCTGGGATCCTGCATGCTGAAGCCTTCAGGGATGTTGTTTAATTTCTTTGAGTATCAGTATGTTGGTCAGTAGGTTGGGCGAGCTGTTGCATCACCTGTCTATGAAGAGTTCCAAAACATCTGAATCTAAACACTCCAGTTTGACCCAGAGTATAGATAAAGTTTACATCAGTAGATGTGTAGGCAATACCTGTCTACTCCAGAGATGTAAAAGCAAGGAGGAGATTTTCTTGTGTGGAGAAAGTATGTTTCTAAAATGTGATGTACACCTGAAAAGTAAAACATTCAAAATAAGTAAATTCAAAACACAATGTAAAATATTACAAAGAGTGCTAAATTTGATAGCCTTAATTTAGCCAGAGGTTTGATGGATTGCATACACCAGAACATTGGTCAGGTGCTAGAACGGGCTGCCCAGGGAGGTGATGGAGTCACCATCCCTAGGGGTATTCAAGAAAGGTTTAGATGTTGTACTAAGGGACGTGGTTTAGTTGGGAAATACTGGTGGTAGGTGGCTGATTGGACTAGGTGGTCTTGGAGGTCTTTTCCAACCTTGGTGATTCTGGGATTCTATGATTTGTGTTTCATGGAAGTGAAAAAACAACTTTATGCACTGTTTTAGAAGATGTACTATGAAGATAGTCCTACAGAGGATAAAGTTGACATAGTCCATTACATTCACTTAATTAATTAAAAATGGATTGCAGTGAGGTCAGAGGAAAAGCATCTAGATATTTTAGTTTGCCTTGTTAAAAAGTAAATTAGAATTTTGAGTCAAATTGATGTCATATTTTATTGAGGATTCAAAATAAATTTCTTCTTTGTAATTTGAAAGGAAGATAAACTGCAAGGGGATAGGCAAACATCTCAGGAAGAGCAGACGTTCCTTGGGGCAAACAACCTTTCGTTCCCATTTTGTCTGTAATTCTACTTTAACTTTGTATGTTCTTGCAAGATTTCTTTTATCACATGCATATGTTTTTGAAGTATATTATAAAGAGGATTTTAAACGTAATAAAAGTTCATTATAGATATAGTACCAACTTTCATTGGGAATACATTGCATGTTTGTTTGCTTGTTTTTTTCCTTATATGAGGTCACACAGAAAATAATGCCTTGTGGGGCATTACACAGAAATATGAAGGAAGGGACTTCAATCTTGTCATGCTGTTGTGTAGCAGAATGATAGCTCGGCTCTCCCTGGACTATTACCTCCTGCAACGTGGACATGGTGGTGATGGGTTGGCAGTTGGACTAGATGACCTTAGAGGTCTTTCCCAACCTTAATGATTCTACGATATCTAGGTCTAGCGTTAAAGATTCTTAAACCACTCACAGCTTTGCATGTTGATATAAATAATAATAAAATCAGTTTCTGGGTTAAGACCCATGCACGTTTTTTAGTCCTTGTGTCAGCTCTGATGTGGAATACTCAAGGTCTTATTGTGTCCCATTCGGTACCTGGCAGAGTGATTACTGCTTATGAAGTTTG
Organism: Pavo muticus; assembly: GCA_016647715.1. Classification (NCBI taxonomy): domain Eukaryota; kingdom Metazoa; phylum Chordata; class Aves; order Galliformes; family Phasianidae; genus Pavo; species Pavo muticus. Next base: position 5,022,572 of record JACDJE010000036.1, on the reverse strand, counting down.
GGTGCTAGCACCACACGTTGCACCACTGGCAAGCAATAGAGGATCAAACCATTTTGCTTAAAAACAAAGATGTTCTCATGGTTTTCTCATGCCCGCTGTGATCTGCTGCTTGTTTCTGAGCTGTTCAGCCACTGATTTTCTGCGTTTGACTTCAGACACTGCAGAAGCAGAACAGCTGGGAAATCAGTGGAGCAGCAGAGCAGAGTGGTTACAATAGGAAAAAAAAAAAGAAAATACTTATTGAAAGAAAACTGTCCAAGGCAGCCCCGTGGTGCCCTTTCACATGGAGACGGTGTCCCAGGAAGCCTCCTGGGAAATAGCAAGATGTATTTTTCCCTGATAACAATGTAAAGAAGCACAGAAGTACACATGGCATCTCGCCGTGTCGCTTTCAGAAAGCAACACGATGAGACTGTGCACTTTGCCATCACTTTAATAATAATGTGTTCCATTCTAGATGGGGAAAAAAAAAAAAAAAAAAAGGAGCCTAGTACAAAAAATGGCCAATGTCTCATAGAGGACTTGTTTGTTAAAGCACTGATGAGATCCTGTGTACAGTCATGCTGCCCCGAGGAGCTTATAATACCAGAGCCTGAGCCTCCAACATTTCCTAAGTACTGCTGTGAATAGCCTAGTGGGACTGCAGTAATTGAGGTAACTGTGTTACTTCTGGACTAGATCATGCAACTCTTACATCAGGCATTAAGCACTTACAGGAGCAGCCCCATTCACTTCACTGATGTCTTCTAGGCTAGAAAAAAATGTATTGTAATCACAAAGTTACTTACCCTTAAAAATTCAGGATACTCAGCTCCTCAGAGCAGAGTGAATGAAAAATATTCAAGATAGCAGAGGTAACTATAGGGACTGTATAAAGCTGATGTATTTTGGTAATTCTGCTTCTGCTTCTGGATGATCAAGCCCAGTTTAGCAGACAACTGGCAAAAGACAGTGCTACTGTGTGTGCAAGTAGGGTTTAGCTTCAACACACAGTTATGAGTTCCAGCTAAATCCATCCCTCAGTGACATGGCACTCAGTCCTGGACATGCCTATGGAACACCTCTGGCTTTAACCAATGTGTGGGACCCTGAAGCTGACCAGGACTGCTCCATGCTGAGCAGCAGGCTATTTCCCATATTAAAAATCAGCTTCTTGGCAGAGGAGGGCTGAGTGTGGAAATCCATGAGGATTGCCTATGTGCTGATGAAATCCTGGCACTGTGTTAAATGCTATCTTGGGTGTTCTGTTTTTTGAGAGAAATGTCACATTTGTGGTGCCACCACAGTCATAGACTTGTATATCCTTGTAGTAGACAGTGCTGTTTATAACGTTTAGATGTTGTACAAAGGGACATAGTTTAGTGGGGAAATATTGGTGTTAGGTGGACAGTTGGACAAGGCGATCTTGGAGGTCTTTTCCAACGTCGGTGATTCTGTGATTCTATAAGAAAATTGTTGTAAGCACTGAGAAGATGCCTTGGGCAGAATTCACCTCTAGATGCAGTCATATTTCTGTTTAATCAAGCACCACAATGTTATTCTTGATCTGCCTCTGGATACGGCTCTTTATTTACCTTACAAAGTGAAGCTGAAGGGACTTCTTTGGGGGTATTTTTGGAACCACGGGTATTTATTGATGCTTATCTACTGAGATAAACTGGATTTAAATGATTCATTGCAGCTGTTAGATGACGGTACCTTTATTGGTAATTGGAATTTTGCATAGGCCAATCGAGAGAAAGTCTTCAGAAAGTCATTAGTTCTGTCATCTTTTCTCAGGAACTTAGTAGTTTCCTTAGGAAACCTGAAGGTTCTTCTGGACAAACAGTTTGCTTGCACAGTCCATTTCCCAGCAACTGCTATTGTTTTGCATCCACGGTTCTGCTTGTTCTTCCCTGTTACCAATACTGAGGACAGACTTGTTTACCTGAGTGTCCTTTCACCTTCTGGTCGTGCTGCCTGCAAACCTTGGAGGTCTTCAGGACCCAAGCCCTGAGCAGCAGGGTTAGTGCCCAGCACTGGCCCTGCTGGGGCAGGAGGTGCAGACAGAGAGCTCCTGGGGCCCCCTCCCACCTTGTTTGTTCTACGATCCTACATAGTCCTATGATTTTCCACTTGTGTAAGTGAGAGGTATTGCTCACTTGAAAAGCTAGATTTTAATGCTTTGCTTACTGGATGGAACGTTAGCCAGAATCCACAGGAGTGTGGACCCTTAAATCTTGAAATGTACTGCAAATTATTCATGTGAGAGCCAAGCATGGACAGCCCTGGCGATTTGTCTCTGGCTGCTGTGTTTAAAGGTTCTTTGTATGTATGCCAGTGTAAAATACTTAATTCTTTCATAGAAACCTCTTTTTCTGGAAGACATATCATCCTCCTGTGGATCAATTTGTCTAAGGGAATGTAATCTATATTTACTTTGCAGTAGGTGCTGTAGCTCTCCACTCTTCTTTCAGCTGATTCAGCTCCTATTCAGCTTGCTTTGACCTCAGAAATATTCCCTGCTAACTGTCCTCCTGTTCACTCCAATTTGTACTGCCTAAATGCTTACTGCTGAGTGTCCCTCTGGCCATTTTGAAAGGTGTTTCATCACACTACAATAAACGTGAAATAGTGATGCACTCAAAACAGCAAAAAAGGAGAAAAAAGAAGCAGCTGTATATTGACATGGGACCAGACAGGGGCATTTATTACACTTTACTTTCATACCATTGTCTACCTTTGGCATAGGAAGACTCTAAGTGTCCCTGGTGGTCCACGCCGATCAATACTGCACAGGAGTTAAATTAGACCTCAAGTCAAGCACATATCTACCTTAGCTGAGATACCTCCAACCTGAAGTCCCTGGAAAATTTACATTTTTCCACTAAGTTAACCAATAACAGAGTCAAATGAGTGAGAAAAAAGCAGCTGTCTAGCCTACATCTTGCATCATTACCAAAGGGATGTTGTCCAAACAGCAGCTAACGGTGCCTTTTGAGCAAGGCAAACAGACTGATGCCTAAGCAGGGCAGTAGTTATTGGGCACATTAAGTAGCATTGATAAAAAAAAGAGTCAGTAGGCATGTAGTAATATTTGTTAAAGGTATTTTCTATGCCTGTTGTTATCCTGAAGGTGTGCACTCTTTTTTTCCTCTCCTTCTCTTATTCCCACAGCAACTAAGCTGGCTTTTATTGCTTGCACACATGCACAGAGATTTTAGTACCATTAATAAAAATTACATTTTCTTGTCAGTGTGGAGAACACTCACTCAACTGAGGTCCCTAATTCAGAGACCTAAAAAGAATAAAAAGGAGCCCAAGTTGACTGACTGGTTTTATACTCAAGCTACAGTAAACACTCAAGACTTGAGGCACATATGAGGGTGTAACCCTATGGGTTCAGATCAAACATTTGCAACATGATCTCTTTAGTTGTAAAACAGATTAAGCTGATTCAAGGACTCGGTTGCTGGAGATGTGGACAAACCCCTCCAAAAATATCCTGGAAAAAAAACTCTTGTTTTACACAGTCACCTCCAATAAGAGGTTCACATTTGTTAGGTTCCCACTTAGGAACGCTGGTCTCTCTCTGTCCCTTAAAAAATATCATAGAATTGTAGAATCCTTAGAGTTGGAAGGGACCTTTAAAGGTCATCTAGTCCAACTCCCCTGAAGTGAGCAGGGCTGTTCACAGTTAGATCAGGTGCTCAGAGCGTGGTCCAGCCTTGCCTTGAAAGTCTCCAGGGATGGGGCATCCACCACATCTCTGGGCAACCTGTTCCAGTGCCTCACCACCCTCACTGTATCACTTTTTCCTTATATCTATCCTAAATCTACCCTAAAATATGTCCATGTACTATTAAGCTATTAGCCTTGAATCTAAATAGAAACATAAGAAAACAAATAAATAAATGAATAAAAACTCAGGAAAATGAAACCAAACAAAACCAACAAGTCTTTTTTGCACATCAGCACTACTGCTGGTGCCTCTGTATTATTTCATCTTGTGAACCAGGTATTCCATCCAGCATGAGCTAAAGCAAGGTAGAGGGGCTTAATCTTTGCAAACGTGATTGCTTCATTATTTTAATAATTTGTTATGTATTCCTCAGATGTCAGCCCGTGTTCAAACTTGAACATTGTGCATAAGCACGTTGCTGTCTTTTAAAAAGCTCTGCTTGGTTTATTGCCAAAAGAGCTCTTTCCAACCTATTTGATGGTGGAAAAAATTATTTTGAAATATGAAGCAGGTAAACCTTAACCTGCCAGATGTCGTCTTCGTGTAAGCAATTTAAATTCAATTTGTGGCAGAAAATGCAGGCAACTTGTGGATCAATAGGCTGCATTCAGCAGAGCTGACATCCAACACCCGATCCATAGCCAACCTGGCTGGGCTCTTATTGCTCATACCTGAGGGACTTTCCCTGGCTTTTATCATACGGTACGATCTCCCAGGATTACAGGTACTTAAGGCTAATTAGGTCTGCTCTGTTGCCCTCCATTTGAATGCCCTCTGTTTCTCTAACAGCCAGTTTACTTTCCCAGTTCAGGGAGATAATTGTGGTGGCACACTCCAGCGAGGTAAAATGATAGCCTTGCGCACACGCACCCCACATGCCTTCCCTCGCAGGAGCAGGGAGGTGATGAGATAATAGCCAGAACAATCACTGCTACCAGTTTACCTTAGTCACTTTCGATGTCTGCCTTCAGAGGTGTAATTATGTGATTAGGAAGAAGGGGCTGTAAACAAACAGGACTTCACTCCTCCCCACCCATGGGAAGAGGCCCATAAATCCCCACCTCTTCCTGGGGTACCTCCAATTCTCCATCACCTGGAAGGCGATCCAAGACCTCTGCTGTGCGTGCACATCAATACTCCTCTCCCCTGTTTTTTTTCAGTGTTAACAGCATACAAATTATCAACACAAAAACTGTTCCCCATGCACAATGAAGTAAGGTTCAGAATGGAATTTGATCGTTGCTCAGATTTGCAATAATTATCATTACATGTAGGGTTAAGTGCTGGAAAAGTGGAATTCTTATTTGCCATTTAACAATTCCCTCTTCTGTCTGTGAGCTCTGATTCTCCCATTATTGTTTCCTACAAATATCCCAGATACTTATAAATATTCTATTGCAATGAATTTTATATGACCCTTCAGTTCTAACAGCGGAAGCTTCATTTTGAACTTAACCTAAAATCCAGTGCAGTAAAGCCAATTTTTGAATGTAACCTTTCTACCAAGTGGTAAAGACAGTAATAAAGTCACTCATCACTGTTCAAGTCCCTCTTGACATATGATTAATCCATCCAACCCCCCATCCAAAAATCCAGAGGCAGCAAATTTGCCCTTCCTGCATGCACAATGCGCAGAGACTGAGCATCATCCAGCACTCCCCAACTGGGTGCCACCACAAAAATATGCATGGTAGGAATTCACAGCACTGTATTTGTGAAGGCCCCACAGTGAGCTGTGTGTGTGGAAGTCCTCTGCTTTATTTTCTTTTCCATGGTCCTGTGCCTCATCTCTCACTCTACAGCATCATGGAGAGGAAAGTAGGAAATTAGAGTCCGTGTCAGTCTTAGCTACAAATGGACACTCTCCTTTCTTTGCCTTTGAATCATAGAATTGTTGAATATCCTGAGTTGGAAGGGGCTCACGAAGCTCTTTGAGTCCAAATTCTGTCCCCGCACAGCCCCACCCAAACCCTATGGCTGAGGTTGGTGTCCCAGCACTCCCTGAGCTCTAGCAGCTCAGGGCCATGCCCGCTGCCCTGGGAGCTGTGCCATGCCCACCGCCCTCTGGGGCACAGCCTGTCCCTACCCCCACCTGACCCTCCTCTGACACAGCTCTGTGCTGTTCCCTCAGGTCCTTCCCAAAACATATTTGATGTCCATCTCCTCATTTATGTTTAGTCTTTTTCTGAGGTGTTCCTGGATTCTCAGCTATGTTCCTTACTGCCTTGTGATGTGCAGCACCTTTCCTTTTATTCAGATAACGCTGCCAGGAGAAGAACTGGCTCTTCTTTGCTCCATGCTGATGTGTGCCATGCCCCACTGGGTTTGCATATTGCCCCTAAGGCAGTCTGTGCTGTCCTGTGCAGGCTGCGTCCTTTTCTTCTACCCTTATCATCAGGCTAGGAGACCTTAACACCATGGAAAAAAAAAAACCCTCTTCTTCAGACATCAGGCTCTGGATGTCAGATAAATCTGTATGCTGACAGCTATGCTTTGCAAGGATGTGTAAATAAGATTAATATGTGCCTCTCATTACAGCCCTGGGGTAAGCAAAGTGGAAAACAGTCACTTTGGGGTGATTATAGGCTTGAGCTACAGAGATCTCTATCTGTGTTTTAGAGACATCCACACATAAGATTCCTGGAACTAAGATTAAACAAACAACAACAAGTCCTTTTTGAGACTATGGCATTTTCCAATAAATGATGCCATCATCCTGGGGAAATGGTAAGGTGGTAGCTCTGAGTACAAAGCAGATGTCAAAACATGAGCTTAAATAAAGTTTTAAGCAAGACGTAGTATTTAAACTGGGCTTTGACCTTTGGGCACACTCAGGAAAAAAAGCAGAAAAGCTCTCAGAAAACCAGAACTCAAGCTGCTGTAGGCAGGTTCACTGCAGTCCTGAACGTAGCCCTATAAACTGAAGCTGTATCTTCCAGCATCGACCAAAGGATGCTAAATGCCATAGTTGTGTCCCTCTTCTCATAACTAGCCTAAACTGAAACTGAATTTCCCAAAGCACAGAGCAAAGAAGTTATGACTCTAGGAAAGGGTGAAAAAGGGGTAAGAATTAGAAATAGTCTGTAATTTTATTTATTTACTGTTAAAGACAAAAATCCACCATTGTAACTGCAGCTCCAGTCTAAAAATATTTGTATCATAGAATCATAGAATGGCCTGGGTTGAAAAGGACCACAGTGCTCATCTAGTTCCAACCCCCTGCTATGTGCAGGGTCACCAACCACCAGACCAGGCTGCCCAGAGCCACATCCAGCCTGGCCTTGAATGCCTGCAGGGATGGGGCATCCACAACCTCCTTGGGCAACCTGTTCCAGTGCGTCACCACCCTCTGGGTGAAGAACTCCTCCTATATGGAGTTTCCATCATATAATCATTGCCTGTCCCTCTCTGTATATTTAGGTGTATGGGAACTGTTGAATCATGGCCTGAACCTCTGATTGACCACCTGAGGCAAGCACTGAGTCAGCCATGGGAGCCCCGGTGAAGGCAATTCACCTGTGTGCCTGGAAGGGGTGGAGCCAGGCTCCACCTCTCCTAGACCCCATTTAAGGGCTGACTTCCACTAAGGAAGGATCTCTTCCTGGAGATCGCTCCTTCTGGAGTCTTGTGAGCCTACAACACCGGTGAGCACCTTTCCTCTATGTTTAACTATTCTTACTAGCCTGACTTCTCTATATACTGGTTAACCTTATAACCTGTTAGCTTTACGACCTGTTAACCTTACATTAGGGAATACCAATCATTGTAGCAACTAGCTATTGATATTAACAAAAATATACTTGAATAAACTGTAAGTTGGATATATTGAGAGTAATGCAGTCTTGCCATGTGCTTCCTTTCAGAATAATCCTTCAATGTATGGCACTATCCAAACTCATTACTGGAAATCAAATTAAGTTTGTCACTGTTGTATCCACAAAGTTATGAATTTACTGTGTGAGATAACCTTCTGATGAAGCATTGCCTCTCATTTTTATATTGATCAGAAATGTTGAAGTATAGAAAGATTAAGGTAAAAATTCTCCCGTAATACGGAGCGCCCAAATCAAGACATCTTGAATGTAGTTGGGTGGTCTATGGATCTCAAAGGAAGGGGAACTTGGCATTTCTATTCAGAAGGGTCCTTGGGGACAAAGGACAAGAACACACATTGTTTTCTTTTGGAAATTGGCTTAAATGACTTGCTAGCCTTCACTTAGGAGATCTGCACAGGCAGGACCTGATTTTGCCTCTCAGTCTTTAGTAAATGTAAATGCAAATCCTGAGCGTATTCGGAGGTCTGTGGCTTGAGTATGTTTGGGTGAATTTTCAAGGGAACAGGAAAACAGTGCAAACCTTTGGCACTGCAGCTGCTATACCTGTAGGACCCAACACTGAGAGTCAATGCTGTGGGGAGGGAAGTGGGAGAATTAAAAAAATTTAAACCTTTTTTCTTTTTTTTCTTTGAATAAGGAAATATTTTAGGAAAATGAACTATCTTCTATTAGACCAAATCAGATAGATGAATAAAAAGAAAAGGCTTCGGGCATGTAAATCTTCATCACTTGTCAGCTGCGTTCTGACCACGTTGTATACTTGGCGCAGTAATAGCACTGTCATTGCTATAAAGATCTAATGAGCAAAAGAAAAGAAAAACAAAAGCTTATTTTCCCTACCATCAATCTGAACAAATAGTTGAATTGTATATACTGAATTCTTCCAAAAATTAGCCCTGACATAAGTGCTCAAGATTCAGCCCGAGCAATTACAAATTTTCAGGATTGTAAGTGACAGAAAACAGGGTTTTATCCTGGAAGGCGTTAGGCATCCTTACGTACGCATGCAGGGAGAGAGGAAAAAAAAGAGAAGGAGAGGCAGAGAGAACATATGTTGTAGACAATCCCGCCTCCCATAAAATCGCTGTTGAGTCAAGTAACCTGTTTAAAAACAATGTATTCCTCTAACTACAGCCACCTGGCTTGTAATTATAGTCCTCATTAGAAACTGCTACGGGTCTTGAGTGATTAGTTATTGTTTATAAACTGTTCCACTGTAGACCACCTGTTTTCATATACTGCTGCACCTTCTTCTTGCCTTGCTGCATCATATCTATTAATAGAAAAGCACCTGTTTCCTGACAGTGCAAAACCAGAGAGGAACACGTCTCTGTAAGCAGCTGGGGGAAAGGTCTTGCTGAAGGACAGCCCAGTCTATTTGTTGCTATGAGGATGCCTCTGGTCCCAGTTCTAGAGCTTGATGAGGTTACCCCACCTCGTGTGCAGGCAGTGCATGACGCGGTGCTGGTGGAGAACATTTATAATTAGCCCTCAGGAGAGTGGGAAGTCCGGATAAATAAAGCACGGATCGCGGCACTAATTGCCAAAGAGTTAAATGATTCTATATAGGAAACACTCATCGGACAGGGAAGGTGAGGGGCACGACGTGCAGATGCAGGAGGTGAGGCATGAAGGCCGCATTGCCTTAAATAAACCCACGGATCGCTGCGGCCCCAATGGCAAAGGCAAAGAGGAGACACTGAATTTCTTAAGGCGATTCAGTCATGTAGACAACAAACTCATGCTGCAGTTAAAATATTTAGAGCCAAATTCTGCTCTGAGTCACACTGACTTCGGCTGATTTACCCCCGAGCCCAAACAGTGTAACAGAGAACAGGGTTTGGGCCCTAAATTGCTAAACTATAAATAATTATCCCACCAATAGATTTCACAACTTTCCACAATTGGCAGATAGATAGTATTTTTCTTCATATTTAAAGGGCTTAGACATCTGCCTGGCATTGAACTGAAAGCTCCCTGAGCCCTCTCTGTTTCATCTAGGGGAAAGGTGCCCTTTGCTGTGGGTATTTGGAGCACTTTGCATCTTAAATCCATGGGTAGGAGCTTGTGGTGACCCAGGGTGACGTGTTGGCAGCGCTGGGAAATGCTTCTGGGAGAGGGAGATGCAACCTTCCTACCCCTCAGCAGCACTTTCCCTGTCCTGCTTTAGACACTTGTGGCCATGTCTCCTCCAGTTTAATTTTTGCTGTGGTTGTTTGCAACAGCACAGCCTGTGGCAATGGGCCTCCCCACCATCCAGTTATGTTTGGGTGCCCCCAGCCTCCCCATGTGCTGTTTCTTTTTCCTCACAAGCCAAGCCAGAAGCTGACTGTGCAAGGGAACCTTCAGTGTTCCCCAGAAACACAAGAATCATTTTCCCTATGGGAGTTTTGGGATTTGCTGATCACCCTTAAGTAATCATTGTTACTCACGGGCATTTGGTTTTGCTTACTCATTTATTGGGTAACTGATAGTTTCCAGTTTGAGATGGCACACCCTGATAGAATGGAGGATAACACAGCCAGGAAAGTTCTTTCTTAATAAGACACAGTGGTATGATGAACAACCTCGTCATCACCCTGTGTTCCCACACAGCAAATGTTAAGCACCTGTGCATAGCAGCAAATCATCAGTTGTTTATTCATAACTGAACGTGTTCTCAGACCTAATTCTCTGTATTTATCCATCTCATATACATTTTTTGGAGTTTCTTCACTCCTTTAGACACCAGAATTATGCAAATGGATTGAGGAGAATGTGTTTCTTGGATGAACATTTAAACCCTAGAATTACTCCCCATCAGTACTGCAAGGATCCCACAGAACCTGTCCTCCAGCAAAACCTCAGGGTGTGCAGCATGAAGCCTGTCCACCCAAAGTCCCCAGGGCACATTCAGCCAGTGAAGGACTTGCATATGTTTGGAAGATGAATGACCAACCATTGCGTACTTTAGAGATTCAGCTGCGGGACTGAGATTTTTGTGGGTATCATCACAGTCCAACCTTTTGTTATTTTTTCAGCTGTCGGTGTGTTGGAACCTGTAGGCTTTGAGAGCTGGTGGTGGGGCTGTGTGTTTTTTTTCAGGTGGATGTTAATGGGCCCCTGGGCTGGCTTCACTTTGATGGGGACTTCATTGACAAAAAGTTAAGGAAGTCTGAGGTCCCTATTTTTAAAGCGATTACATTTGGCCACCATCAAAGATCATCATCTTTTGAGTACTGAATGCCCTACGTAAAACTGATCACATTCCTATCCTTGTCTAAAACCAAACAGAAGTAAACAAACAAATAAAACAGTCCTTAAAGCATAGTTCCTAGTCATAAATGCTTTTGCATACAAGTTTTATCTACTTCCTATTCCAAATACAGAGATAAAATGTTATGATGTCAACATTATTATCCTGGAACAGTTGCTAAAAAAATGTAATAATAATAGTTACCTCTTTATTGCCCTATTCCAGCTTTTCTGCTAGCATTTTGGTAGATATTTATACACTTTGGTATCTAGCAATAAGAGCATGTTAAAAAAAAACAAAACCCAACAAAAGACTGAAGGGTTACAGGGAAGCACAAAGGGGTCTCTTTTTAAAGTGACTAACAAAGTTGATTTCAATAAGAGTTTGGAACATAATCGGAAGTTCTCAGTAGTGAAAAACTGGCAGTAGGGTTTGCAGGAAGCACAGATCTTCCTTGCCCACTGGGTTACTGCATGTTTGGAGAAATCAGAACTTTTCTGAGCTGGTGCAACCTCTCTCTTTGAAATCTTTTGCTTGCTTTTTCCTTTTTAAAGGTGTTAAAGAAATATGACTGTAATTAACAAGTGACAAAAATATCTGGGTTTGAACTGAAGTGGGAAATCACAGAGGTTACTTATTTCCTCATGCTTTTACCATTTGTTCTCTTTTCTCAAGGAAGTTGAAAGACCCGAGGTTCAAACTTAATAAGGCCTCATGCCGTTTCTAAGAGTATTTACAACATGCAAAAAATAAGCCAGCACATTTCTTATATTTAAATTTGTTTTCAGTCATCTGAGCTATTACACAGTATGCCATCCCTAAACCTTTTGTGACAAGCAGTAAATGTTTCTCAGACAAGGGAAAGAATGATGTGTTCAACTACTCTAGCTGCTTGAGCCCAGGAAAGCGACAAAACATTGGTGTGTGAGCAATCCCCACATCCCAATTTGCTTCGACATCACAAAAACCAGGCTGCCTCCAGCTCATGGTCTGTGCCACAAATGTGTGCGTTTGGGGTTAGTCCATGGAGTGCCCCGTGAGTGGGTGGCAGGAGCTCCTCTGACAGCTGGAGCTTTGGATTACTGTGGAACAGACAATGATATGGTGATCATTAACTGCAGTTACTCAACGTTTTCTATTATCTGCCCTAAGCCCCTTTGGTTCAGTGGGAAGCTTTCCACTTCTGGCAGTGGGGATTGAACTGCATTCTTTTGGTGCTGGTTGTATAAAACTTGTTCTAGAAACTATCATCTCAGCTTTATCATGATTAAAATCTGATGTCTGATGTCTTAGTGTGTTGTGGACAAACCAAACTGGCCCAGATGTCTGAATGCAGTAGCCGTGGATGCTAAGCAAACTCATCAGTGCAGAGTTTGTGCGTGAGATAGCCAAGCAAGTCAACATGAGTTCTTGTAATGTGTCCTCATACGTCCCAAGGAAACAGCATTACAGCAGCCTTCCCAGTGAAATTATCTTTTGGATGACTTCTAATACTGGAGAATCTTGATCTTTTTAAGCAAATACATGTGGAAGGAAAACGTGAAGGTCTGGGTGACACGTGTTAGTGTCCTTAATCATTCTTTGGATGGCATATTGGAGGAAATGAGTATTTTTCACTATTATTCCTTTAACAAACAAACGCTAGCACCTACAAACATCTAATACACCCATGTCCATCGCAGAGCTGCTGGAATGCAGTGAGACATTTCACTCAGCGCTCTACTGAGTCACTGTAAAAATAACCCCGCCAAGAACAGCTGACCAACACTCACTTTTATGTCCATCTCTTAAAAAAAAAAAAAAAAAAAAAAAAAAAAAAGATTAAAAAAATACTTTTTAGTGGAAATTTGTAGATTGAGAAAGGTTCTTAGATGGAAGATCCAAGTCATTATTAAAGAAAAACAAAACAGTTACGTGTGCACATGCTCACCATGGAAACCTTGGAAAAAACATGAAGATGAATCATTTTCAAACTGAGTGGGCACAGAGTGGTGTTCAGGGTCCTGTTTGGCAGCTTGAGCTAAGGAGAACTGCTCACCATCCACTCGTAACACCCAACAGGGAACAAGGTGCTGGTCTTGCCAGGGCCAAGGTCGCATTGCCAGAGACATGGCATCCAAAAGATTTGCAGTAGGGTAACAAGAGGCAAAATAGACTTGTCCTCAGCTCCAAGGCTGCCAACAGTGATTATTTTTTCTCATAATATCATATTTTCTAATAGACCAAATGAACCTCCAGCCACTAGGCAGTTATGCAGCTGCAACTAGACTGTGTTTAAGTTAATTCCTTCGAGAAGCATAGAGAAAATAATCTCTAAAAAGCTTCTAATAGGCACTTTTAGTGCTTGCTTTCATCCACTTTTTCTTTTTCTGGGCTTGTCTTTACTCTTATCGGTATTTTAGCCAGGAAGGGTTCTGAACAAATCTGACTGCTTGCAAGAGTTTCTTCAGAAACTGCTTGCATTTTCTTTTGGCAGTAAGGCAGTTTAATGTCTCATTTTTGTTATTCTAGGGAAATAAAACAACCTTCCACGTTCCTGTTACAACTTCCTTCAGTCAACCACCTTCATTCTTTTCTTCTTTGTATATTCATTTAATTGTCTTAGTATCTGAGAGAGTCATTCAGCTTGAAACTTCTATCCTGAATGCCACCTGGAAAGATTTTCAGATCAAAGAGGTGTGGATGCAGATAAGCATCCAAAATATTGTATCTTCTATCACTCATATGACTTCTGGTGGATAGAGATTCTCCAGTCATGGTGTGATTCCAGACTGGAAACTGTTTTCTAAAGTGGCTCAATATGCTTTGATATTTATCATCTCCGTTATTTCCAACTATATGTAGTATTGGCCAGATCAACATGTGTGCAGGGATCCGTGGACCTGCAGGTATCAGACACTCAGATAAAACAATCACAACATGGCTTCGGAGCATAACTACCAGATTGTTTGTTCTTTCAGATATTCAACTCTACAAACTTACTTGCAGGTTCTATATAATTTGATCAGGTGGTAAATGTTATATGTAGACAAATAGTTGTCTCATTATACAGGCATAGGTCAAAGCCAAGAGGTCCTACCTTCCAACACCAAGACCAAGCTGCTGTTGTTGCTCGTTCTGTGGCACTAGAAGACCTGTGTCTGTGTCCAAACCCCAGAAATTCTGAAGCAGAAGGTTAAATGCTCTGGTTGCATTTAATGCTAATCTCTCTCTGCAGAGCTGTATTTGTTTTAATTTAATTTATTCACTGAAATCACAAAGAAGTTCTGGACCTAGTGCGTATTTACCATTATTCTGATTTAAAGTCTAATCCTCCACATCTGGATGACACATTGTTTTATACTTTAATTATTGAATGGACTATTTCTTTTGCTAGGTGAAAACTAAGGCGAAAGTTTAAAAATTGCAAGAGGATGATTTTAAAAGCCATGGCAGACGGTTGACATAGACTTTCTGTAAGTGTTGCTTATATACAGAAAACGAGACATACCATCCCTTTTGTGCTGGGATGTCTCTCATCGAGTGCAAGAGGAGGGAGGTCCAGATGTTGATGAAAAGGCAGCTTGGACTATACCAAGGATAAAGAAAAATTAAATCTCCGTATAGTTAAATCAATTATTTTTTTTTTTCCTATGGATTTGTGATCTGGTTTGTTTTCTTTGATGCTTATCAGGGTTGCACTCACCCTCTACCTTTTTCCTTAGCTGGGATTTGGTGTCCTCCCATGTTAGCTTGTTTTTATGTGAAATATAACCATTTTTTTTTTACCAAAGAGGGAAGTTGTTAAGCGGAGAGGAAAACGCTAACAACTATTTTCCCTCTGCTTAGGAAAATAGATCAAACAGTTTAATCAATAAAGAGAATAAAAGAGGTTAGGATCTTTCAGAAGCAATTCATTCAGTCAAAACTGGATGGAAATTAATCATAATTTATTCCTCCAGATGTAAGGCCATGCTGTGACATGCCATTTAGCCCTGTGTTGTCTCTGTGCTCGTGGCCAGCAACAGATGCTTTCAGTAAAGGGCTAACTTAGGTTCAGGCAGCCAGGAATGTTCCCCATTCATCCCTGAGCCTACAGAGTTTATCCGCATAGCTGCTTTTTATAGCATCTTGTGGACCATTCTTTAAGTTTTCCAAGTTGTTTTGTGAAATCCCATTGTCTCCACAGTTCAATTATGAACCATTCAAAGACATTATTTTCATTTCTGGTACAATATTCAGTGAGAATGCAAGTAGATATGGAAGAGCGGTAGTGGCAAGTGGAAAAGTGAAAGTGGAAATAGGGACCTTCATATTCTCTGATTCCATTGTACATGTCTGGAAAGCACCTGAAGGCAGGGAGCTGAGCTAACAAAGCCCCCTTTGTCCCATATGCTCACTTCTGTGGCAGGTCTCACAAACAGTTCAGAGGTAAAACTGTCACTACATCTGTTTGACCTTTTAAGTTGGTGTGGTGGAAGAGTGACTGAAAGTCTTAGAAGCAAATGACAGTGGTCTCAGGGATTGTCCTTTGGCCTCCCATTTGGTTATGGTTTTGTGTTTATCTTTTTCACACATCTTCCTGAGATACATGGAAGAGCGGCAGCCTCCATTTCTAGCTTGTTTGAGTCTGTACCATGTCGTGGTGCTCTTTCCATCTTGCCAAGAATTTTCAGTTAAACAGTGCTTATTAAAGGAGCAAGAAAAACCTTTGCTATCAAGCTATGAGCTGAAAAAACCCCCAGGTTTGAGGAAGAGACATCTTATTGTAGGTGGTAGCGTGAGTTCTGAATTTCTGCAAGCTCCTCTACATGTGAGTAATTTACTTTGAAGTCCCTTTAAGCATATCCTGATACGAATTAAAACTGGAAACAGCTGAGTTCCAGCATTTATAGATAAAGTCAGTATTCATTTAGAACACATAAACATGGTAAAATAAACATAAATCAGTTTTGGACATTTGCTTTACCGCATCAGCTGCTTCCAACTCTCTTGATGTTTTAATCCAGAATATCCAAGTGAGCATTTGTTCCAGCAGTTTCTAATGGATGATAACTTGCAAAGCTTCGGTTGGTCACTGTGGTGTGAAAGACACCTAACTTCCCTGTTAATGTGCATTCTGTGCCCAACAAATAATAGTTGTGTGTCTGAACGGTGCTTACTAAGAACATAGCAGTCGTTGAGGTGATGTATTTCAATGCTGTGACATTTTTAGATGGAGAAAAACTACTTTAGCTAATTTTAAATAATATTTACTCCTTCCTACTGTCTCTTTAGAAACGAATATGAATTCCTCTTTCATATTATCATTTTGAGTACTGCCAGCTGTTGCCAACAAAAGAGGCTTCCTGAAAGGTCTTGGAACTCCAAAGTTGCTGAGCCCATGCCCTCTCTGTATAGGAGAAAGCCATTTCTTCCAAATTATACATGCATTTTTACAGGCTGCAGTCTTTATGGAGACTTTTCCCAGTTATGCCCCAAATTATCTGGTCCATTAAAAAAAATTCACATTAGACATTCCTTACTTATCTCCATGAGATTATATGATGCATGCTACAATTTTCCTGAAGGTGATCGCATTTCTGATTGGTTTATTAATTTGTGTTTATTGTAGGTACTGTGGTATAATGTTTTATCTTAATTAGTATTTTTATGCCCACTATATTAAGCACGTATGTGGCCAGTTTTTTATGCTGCATGTCTTTCCAGTGCAACTAAGGTTTAGTGTTTGACTTCAAGAGGGAAAATTTATAATGGAATTAAAAGTAATTACATACACATTTTGCTTCAAAACCAAACTATATTGTATTCGAATGAGGCAATACTTGAGTTTCAAATCCATAAGTTTCTTGGTAAGACTCCTGTTGACCTCTATATGATATCAACTAGCCTTAAATTCTTTGGATAATATATGTGTTTTATTTTTCCTTGCAGAAATAAAGCCTAATCTTTGGCATTCATTGCAAAGGCTGTTTCATCCACTACTTTTTAATAAGAGATTTTTTTGTTACTAGAAGGCTGGTAGAGAGGCAAAAAAAAGTATATTCTTTCAGAGTAATTCTTTTGTGTTTTAGGTGTGTGCTAGGATTTTGTTACTCAGTGTAACAGAAATATAGAAATATTCCAGAAATATTATGAGCCCCTTAAAAGCAGGTCTGGCAGGACTAGCAAAGCATTAAAGCACTGCTTTTTTTTTTTTTTTGGTTGGCACGAGAGATTCAGGTTTTGTGCTCATTGGTTCTCAGTGGTAGACACCCATATAATTAGAAGGCCACAAGCTAGTACTCCTTTTGCAACTTTATTCAGGAAATGCTTTTCAGCTTCAACATACATCAGTTGGTTGGTTTTCTGCTGTGCTTTGTTTTGTATTGTGTTTTTGTTCTGTTTTGTATTCCTGATCTGGAGAGATGCAAGATGTGTTTTAATCTGATGTTTTCACTCTGAGAATGCTTAGAAAATCATGCTGCTTTTCACTACATGCGGTTCACCTTCTAACCTGCAACCTGCAGTTGCCTGTTGGCCATGCCCCCTTGCAATAATGTCTCAAGCTTGGACAATTCCAACCAGTAATATCCAAATGAGAAGTATTTAAACATGTTTTCCTTAGTTTCGAACTTCCTCTAGTTTTGACATCTGCTGCTTGAGCTTGGTGCATCTGAATTCAGCAAAGGTTGATGCAGAAGCACTTCGGTTTGTAAGCCAGCAGTTCTGTTGCAATGAGGAGTGAGCTGTAAATTACCCACCACTGAGTTGCTGAGTCACTTGAACACTTCAGACTGCTCTAAATGCAAGATCCAATGGGGCTGCTGAATTATCCTGGGCTGTTTTTCAGAAGACCTTGTGTCATGATCTCATTCTGAATATGATTTTTTTTCCCTGATAAGTATTTAATTTGAGATTTCAGTAGTTAAGAGAATTGAATAGAGACATTTTAAGTGCTTCTTTGTCTGTCATTAGAGACACCAAGTGACACAGGAAAGGATAATGAACATAGAAAGAGCCCCCAAAGCACTTTTAGATCGTTTCTTGAGAGTCAGCAGGCCGATATTGACTTTGATTAAGCACTCTCTCTGGTCCCATTAGTTTGGCAAACTGTGAAACAAAAGTGAGCTTCCTTTCCAAGTTGGTTTCACATAAACTCTTTTACAACTTCAGTTCTGAACTTCTTTAGAACATCTCTAGTTTGCTTTTGTTGTTGTTGCTTCTTTTTGCTGCAAGAAAGCACTCTTTTTAGTTGTCAAGAATTCATGATCTCAAACTAACAGTTTTTCATGGTACTGAGGCGTGGCACAACAGTCTCATATTCTTACGTGTCTCAAAACTGCAGACAAAAGTGCAGAAACGTGTTTCCTTCTGTTCCTCTAAACAGCATGAGTTCGTGTGGTTTTCACTTAATTGACAGATTTTAAGTCAACAGATTAAGTTTAGACACAAATTTCTGAGGTTGGCGAATACTGTATTTATCACAACAGCTCTACAGTTGCCTTCTTGTTGTCTGCCAGTTGCCAGGAGGTCTTTCCCACACCTTTGCTGTGAGTTTTAGCCCTGCCTATCATGAGAGGTCATGGGAAATTTGAAAGATTTTTGACGATAAGGCCTTCAAATGTGTATTTGACCTTCTTTTCTCTTAACAAGTCCGTAAGACAGCAAATTCTTGTCCGTTTAGACTGTTATTCAGCTTTGTGTGAGGAAAGAAAGATATTGTGACAAGCCTTGAGCCATTGGTTCTGTAAACTTCTTTGGTCCCTAGCGTGGTCCCCAAAGGTACCCAGCTGGTGATTTGTTGTAACTTCCAGCCATTTCTAGTTGCTTACAGGTTGAGAAAATCATCACAATTACCCTTTGTTATTTTTGTTTCTAGCACATGAGTAGAAATATGAGACACATAAATGAACAAAAAGGGGAGGAAAAAAAAAAAAAGAAAGGAATAATTCACTTGTTCTTAACATCCTTCAAGCCAATTAGCAGTAGATCCCAAGAATAGACATCTGACAGATTGGCTGTAGTTGGCAGCTTTTTCTGTGGCAGTTTGCTGCCACTCTCCTGCTTCACCTGGGAAGTCTCAGAAGAGGTTACCTTGCTGAGCTGCCATTGTAGCAGTCCAAGATCACATCCATCATAGCTTCTGTTCAAGTTAATTCTGTGCAGGAAATACTGTACATATTATGTCACATATGCTTGGCACTACGTGCCACCAGAAATACATATTAATGCGTTGCTAAATATTTTATAATCAAACAGTATATTATCATAAATAAAAGTGGAAAGTAGGTTATTTCCTATCCCAGTATTAGAATCTCTCAGATCATTGTTAGGGCGGATTAATTAGCTCAGCTGAGGCACTCAGTCCAAGGTATTTCTTAGTTATTTTTTTATCTCCGTTATCTTGTGTCAAACCTTAAAGGTAGCCCACATTAAGGTTTATATCTCTGTGTATATACAGATAAAAACACACACACCTACAGTCACACGTGTGTGCACACATGAGCACAGTGACACGTACACAGGCTGGGCACACAGAGGGTATAGATTTCTACACGAATTCGACATTGATTTCTGGGGTAAACAAATGGTTTTAAGTCTTTACTTGCCCACAGCTAGATCATAATATTCTGCATTTCAAAGTGTCCAAGTACCTTTAAAGTGATGGCTGCAGAGTCCCCCAAGGCATAAAGCAGATAAAACCTTCTTTTAAAAGTATTTTGCTCACCTTTGTAAAAAAAGGAACTTGGGGTTTATTGAGTGCAGGAAAGCCTCATTCCCATAGTAACCAATGCACGGCTGATATTGATCAGTGGAGTCAAAGGCAAAACCTACTGACAGGAATAAAGAGTGACTATTTCTTACCCTCATATGTATTCTTCCTGGAGTTCCTGGACGTAACTGATCCCACAGGCATGTTGTGCTCTCCGGGAGTGAGAATGCTCCTGGTTGTGTCAGTGGCACACAGTAAATAGGGGTTCGTATCCAAAGATGCTCAGAGTGCCTCGGTTTCTGACTAGATCCCAGCAAAGCTCCCTGTGATTTCAGAAAGATTTTGCTCAAGCAAGGTGTGCGCAGAGCTGCTCCCTCCGCACAGTCTGTCTGGAGGCCTTTGAAATCTCTTCCCCATTTTTTTATTTCCCAATTAATGAGACCTCAGAGGTTTTTAAAGTTCCAGTTCTTTGTTCGCCTTACCTGTGGCACGTGCGAAATCTGATACATTAACATTTGCAATCATGTCTGATCTCTCTTTAATGATTTCATTAGGTGTTAAATACGAAGCTTAGCATGTTTTTTCATGTTAAGGCATTCCTTTTTGAACTACAGAGCTTCACAGAGAAGATCTTTGAAACCGCGAGCTCATGAATTATTAGCATTCAGCACAATACATATACATACCTTAAATCCTCATCACGATTAGATCATTGCCAGAATTGACAGGTCTATAAAAATGAAGAAAGGGGACCTGCGAGAGCTGTGCAAGGAGAGAGATTTTGTAGAACATGATATCACATAATAAAGAATAAATTCTCTCAAGCCTGATAGTTTTACAAGGTTTTACATACTCCTAGGCAGGTAATAATCTTCCTTAGGTTTTCTGGACTTGCAAGGAGCTTTAACATATTTTTTTTTTTTCCCTGACAAAACTGTTAGATAACAACTGAGCCAAAATTAAATAACCCCAAAAGTCTTCCTCTCTAATCCCTTCTGTGCATGCTTAATGTTTCATTCTCCCACTTCAATTATGCCATCTGCATTATGTCTTTCGCTCCCCACTCAAAAAGTTGTTAAAATGAAAAGTGTCACAGCTCCATTATGCAGGCCTATACCTGTGCTGGCAGCATGCTCTTCTTCTCACCTCATATTGCCTTTTGCCTGGGAAGGAGATCCCCGCGGTGCATAAGAAACTGGAAACTGAAATGAAATGAAGTTGATATGCAGGAGCTGGAGTATAGGTTATGATAAACGAGCAAAATATATAAATCTGGGGAGAATTCTGAACTTAGTTAGTTCTTTGGGTCAAAAGTGATCAAGCCTGAGCGGCCAGCCCTCGTCATGCACACCAGCATCCCAGCCTCGCAAAAACAAATGGTGGGACTTGACTCCGAGTCCTTAATAACAAAGATAGCCTGTGTTTTACAGGTGTGAGGAACACACAGCTGTCATCGGCTCCAAATACACATTCAGAAGTCAGATTATAGGCATCAGTTTTAACATACTGGTTGTAGACCATTTCATTTCCTGTTGTAATCCATCTCCGTACAAGGTGTCATCAAGACTTTTCCTAAGAACTCAGCTGAGAAGCAGATACAGTAGATATTTTTGAGAGAACATATTGGATTTCCACTGGAATCAATTCTTCAAAGCAATAATGAGTAACACGTTCTTATATATTCCCAAAACGTTCTTTACTTTCAGGGGACTCTCTCAAAAAGGATTGCCTCGATGAGTTTATGATGATTTGGAGGATATAGGTGTATTAAATTAGAAATAATTTAACGACAAGTTTTGGAAAGATGTTTCAGATTTGCACCTTTTAAAAGCACCTGTGTAGGCAGTAGTTTGGTTCTCTGTTTCATATCTTTCCATAAAAACCTGTTTTCCATTTATTTCTAGCTTACAACTGTAATACATCATGCGTCAGCCTGACACCACATACGATTTGAAAACCTGGATAAAAAAAATGCGTAGTATATATTTATATACATATATGTACTTCAGGTTAAATTGTGTACCAAAGTGCAGAAGGATTTTTCTCTGACTTACTTACAGAGCAGTACCCTGGAGACAATTTCATGTTTAATTTAGAATGGCTGCAATATAGGAAATTGTAGAAAACAGGCTGTTGTTCACAGCGTTTACCACCATCTTTCCAACAAAAGGTATCACCCAGGAGTTTAGTTTGCAGGATTTCTGACTGTGCTTGAATCCTTGGCTGGATATTTCCCTTCAAACCCGTTACCAACAGACTTTCCCTTCAACCACATTACCAATAGATCCATTGCCCTCTGAGCAGTGATCACTATGTAAGAGGACCTCAGGAGTATTTGCACTGGCACAGAAGTCTGTCCTTGGGACCTTCAGTGCCACTCTCTTTAAGTGATCCATAGCCATTAGCAAGGTCTTGAGGCACAGCTGGGATGAGAAAAGAGGTCTTCTTTGTAATTAAGTGCTACCATTAAGTGCTCGTTCTCTTTTCTGGAGCCCAGAGAAGTTTTAGCTAGTATGGAAGCAACCTTCAGAAGTAGATGTAAGCTCCCACGAGCTTGTTGAAAAACAGTTTGAAATGGTTTGAAAAGCCATCAGAATGGTTCTTGTAATTCTAAAGTTTTAATTAAATGATAGAAGTTTATTAATTTGTCAGTTTGACACAGATTAAAGTCAAACCTAGGTACTGTTTAATTTTACGAGCAATTGAAACATTTCCCATCTAGTTCTGCCAAAGCCTGTTCAATACAGAAATCAAAAGCTGAACATCCAGAAGAACACTGAGCACAGTTGCTGGAGCATTGATAGTTCATATAACAATCCATTGACTTTCCAAAGTAGTATCTCCAGGAGATACTGAAGGCCTCCCAGCACTCCTAGAGATGTAGAAAATTAATTGCAAAACCCCCGGATAGATTGATCAGAGCAGTGGCTTGCATATTGCAGCCAAATGTGGATTGCAAACCATGCTGGAAATTCTGCATGAGGAAAAGAAGGGCAAAAGGGAACTCTGGAGACTGCAGCTCACTTCCCAGACTGATTGCTTCAAGTACAGTGGGGTAGCATTGGGAGCTTGTGAGAGATGGGATGGGAAGACTCCTTACCCACCAGCAAGGAATTAGGGCCACAAAGAGAAATAAGGGCTGGGGTGCTTGTGGTTAAAAGTTTTTGCTTGTTGTAAGAAGTGTCTATGAGGTTATTAAAGTGGGATGGTTGGACTGTGTCTTTTTCTTTGCATCCTTCAGAGGCCTTTAGTGCCACATGGCTACCTGCTAGCGGGTTCAGCTGATTGATTTGGCGACCTCATATGAAATACATTATTCAAGATCACAGCAAAGAAAAACAAATTATTTTTTCTTCTTTCTGTTGCAGTCTGCTTGAAAGCTAATTTTCAACTCCATCCTTTCATGTGCTTTACGGGAGATTAAAATGAAATTAGTTCAGGAAGGATCATTTTAAGATTTTCCAAAGCTCACCAGCTTGTTGACCTGTAAACCACCTTTAGCTGGACAGATGGTAAGTAACAAATTGATCTCAGCCAATAAAAATCTGTCAGAACAATCTGCTGTTGGCAGGTGTCAGATAATTATCTCAATGAATAGATAAGCAAAGTAATAAGCAAATTAGAAGCATCCATTGTAAGTAACAGGAGGAATTTTATTTATTTATTATGTCCAGGCCCTTGATCATTTGTTGGAAAAATAGAAAAAGCCCATGCTGTGTCAAGAAAATCACTGAAATGTTGTACAGGGTTATAGGTGGTGTCACCAACTCTAGAGATTTTGGTTTTCAGCCTTGTGATTCCTCTTTACTGCTTAAAATTTCTGAAATAGACTTGGCTGAGATGTAGCAGGAGCCCATTGCGGAGCAGTTTTATGATATATTGTTGTACTTGCAGTTATTGCTTATACAACATGCTGTCCCTGTCCCAAAACTCACAGCCTGAATTATAAGACAACAAAAGATAAATTGAAGATCAGTGGGCCAAAGAGAAGAGTGCTATGCTTAGAAAGGTGGGCTTGGAGCGTGTTGCCTGCAGTAGGATTGGAGAGAGCCACATGACAGTATTCTACCACCAAGGCCAGAGGAGCCACTATTAAGAAATGATACAAATAAGCAGATATTGAGATGGCTTGCTAGGATGTTGTGATTCCAGTTTGGCTGGCACTGAATTTCCACCTGAGACACACAAACCACTGTGAGCTAAGCCTAACTGTTGTACTTAGTGGGAGCAGTGCAGTATGGATGCTGAGATTTAGCAGGCTACAGAGACTTGCCTATTGTCACTGATTTGGTCCATGAGGAAATCTGGAATGGTCTGCATTCAGGAATATTTAGGCTTTTTGGGAGATGTTGGGTTGTTATACTATAGGCATACATATGGATGTATATATAGCACAAGGACTTGGATAGAAAAAGATATGGGTCCTTTCTTCCATCTATTTATATACATAAATATATATGCACACATATAACAATATACATATAAATATAGAAATAATTATAGTATCTACAATATACAGATATGTTGTTAGCTCAGAGTCAAGCTCCTGGACCTGAGTCCTGGAGGCCAGCATGTGATGATTGCTGTTCCTCTCCATCTCCTGCTGTTGAGTTGTGTGCCGGTCTAGGATGTGCCAGAGGCAAGTGATGACCTGGAATGCTTGCTTCCTGCTTCTGCAGTGTGCATGCCTCACCCGGCCTGTGCATGCCTGAGCACAGCTTTGTAAGAGCTCTTAATTGATCTATGATATCCAAGTGTGAATTTCTGTTGCCCTATAGATATCAAGAGGAGACTAAAATTTTAAATACATCTTAATTGCACATTAATGAGGTTAACTTCTAGTACGCATCCCTGTAAGAGAAGTTTGATGGCAGTGTAACTTGTGTGAGTGCTGAGAGGAAAGGCCAGATTCGTTCCTCCTCTCTGTCTTTTTCAGTAGAGCTGTACCATAGGTAAATGCAGAGCCTGAAGTCTTTGCTTTTCCAGAGGTGAGCCCCAGAAAGGACAGGGCAAGAGATGGACGATGTGGGTGTTGTGCTAACCACACTCAAGGGCCATTTTGCCAAGAAGCATTTAGGGTTAGACTGAGGCTCTTCCCAGCACTCGCAAAGAGTAAGGAAGGAGATGGCCTGCCTTTACACCCTTAAGGAGGGAGTTTGCTGTTCCCTGTTAACAGCAGTTTGGGAAGATGTGGCCAATATACAATGCTTATACACCAGGGAACACATATCTGCTGCATGCAGTGCATCCAATGTTACCCATCACCACAGAGATCTTCTTCCACACCAGTCAGCTTTTGGCCAGGGGCTGCACAAGAATTATCCCTCATAAATGAGAATTAATTACTCTGTTAGCTCAGGCATTTATTCCTTATTACTCCAGATCCTGCAAGGCGAAATCATAAGGACCAGCACTTCACTTGGTGGTCGGGTTCAGGTGGCCATGGGAAATTTAGATTCGAGTGTTCAGGTTTCCCACAGGTTAACCTCGCAGACTGAATACTAAATACAGCACACTTTGTTTTCTTCCTCTAGGAGCTACAAGCCTATAACCACTTAGACACCTGATATCCTCTTTTAAAAGGGATTAGAAGTCTGTCCTGCCTTAATATTTTGGGATAACTGGGACATTCAAGGGGATTGGAAGTCTTGATGTCTTCTTTACAGTGAGATTGCAGGGCCAGGCTTTACCAAATTATTAGTGATGAGAACCATCACACCTTGCCATTTTTCATGCTGGCAAGGTATTTTTTAAGACATCGTCTTCTAGGTAAATGGGGGACAAAATATTTTGTGATTCATGTATTAAAAAAAAAAAAAGAAAAATAAGAGATCACTCAAGACAGTTGCATAAAAATAATAAATGGAGAACAATAGCTGGAGAGAAGCATATTGTGATTAACTATTGAGCCTATTTCTTCCTTCTTAAAAGAGAAGAGTAGTTCAGAACTAAGGGCTCAATGCAGCTCAGTTGTGAGATGTGGATCTGGCCCGCGCCACATAAGAGAAATATTTTATTTGGAAGAGTTGGGCAATTTTATCCCCTTCCTTTTTAGTCCCAAAGAACAAGCACTGCCAGAGTTCCTAATTGACAGCCTTTTGTATAGGAAAACAAATTGTAATTTATTTTATGGACCTTCCATTTCATGTTTGGAATAATCCGTCTGTGAACCTATTTTTGTTTTCATTTTTTCTGAGACAAGTTCTTAGATCAAGATCACTTTAGTAAAAATGATAACTAAAAGTGACACACAGAATCAAAATATTCTGCTATGTGTTTCAATTTAGTCAGGGCAATGCCATCACACAGGCAATTCCAAAATAATGTTTAGACAAAAAGTTCAAAGCTCCTTTCAACTTGCTGTGGATTTTACTACATATTCTTAATAAACCCTCTTCATCTGCTACTGTTGAAATATAAGCTTTCAAACAATGTAAACCTAGCAAAAGCCTTTATGTTTTTTTACTTCCTTCTTTCCTTACCAGCACTGCTATTATCACATGGTGTGTTCCACATGATAAGCCTTTCATTAAAGCATCACCTACTGTTTTTTTCCTCCTCAGTACCAGCTAGAACATGATCTGTCTCTGCAGGAAGACATTGGACCTCTGACCTCTTTTGTAGCTATTCCAGGCAAATATAATAAACAGGGTTCACTGAGTTTGTGTAAATCTCTGATTATGTTTACTCTGAAATCCAAGTGTTCATCTCAGGCAGAAAAATTAAGGCTGATTTTCAAATATTATGTACAAACTCTAGCTACTAAGCATTCCATAATGAGCACTTTGGCAATTTAAAGCAAATTAGGGTTCCCACTAGGCAGAGAAGATATACAATATAGTCAAGTAAAGATTGTATGTTGTTTGATGAAAAATAGGTATGCAGAAAAACATGATACAGCTTTCTGCTCCAGATGAATTAAAAGATTCAGCACTATGCACTTCGTTACTGAAACTTTGCATTATTCCTCACTTTTAAAAGCTTAGTTTCATTTTACTAATAATTTCTCTAATGTAGCTTGAGTAAACATCACCCTAGAGTACCTCCTGTTGTGGCAATACATGCCCTTCTGCTTTGATAACGGATGGGATATTTGGGTGTTGCTGTACAAAAGACGACCGATCTATAATCGTTACATAGTAAAATTCAGCTCTGTTTAGTGATTTGGTGTCCCACATTCACTGAGAACTGGTGAAAAGCACTGAAAATGCCTTTACACCTGGTGGGAATTCCACTATCATGGATCTTTGCTCATATCATTTGATGTTGTCATTACAAGGCAGTGTATTCCACCAAGCTTATAATATTACAGGGAAATACTCCAGGCTTCCCAAAGCAGTGGTTATGGCACTTAGCATCCTGGAGTTGGGTATTCAGTCAGCCCAGTCTGTTTCTGGATTTGTCTTTGGAAGAGGAAAAGGGATGTCTGGGAATCCAGAAATTGTATGAAAATTGGTGATACTGTTAATAAGATCAACTTCTGGCCTACTTGTGAAATCAAAGCCATCCCAGGTGGATCTTTTCAATTCCTCTTTACAGTTTCTGGCTTTGCTAGATTTTTTTTTCCCTCATTTTGCATTTAATTATTTGCATTTGGGGTTTATGTCTATTTAGTACAAAGGAATTATGTGGTCTTATGGAAAGAAGAGGTTGGGTCTGCTAGAGACATTTCTGTGTAAGATGGAAGAAAAAAAATGAGTTAATGCTCTGGAAGAAAATAGCAGACATAGTTGTGCATTGTTTAAGAACACTGAAGTTAGGGATCATCTGGTTCCTCTTGGTTATACTTTCCACCTAAGAAAATGTACTTTCATTTGAAAATCAATGAAGCTGAACATGGAAAAAGCCCTACATTATTATATTTACTTAAGAAAAATTTCAGAACAATCTGAAAATTCTACTGTAATAATAATCTCGACATGCAGATTTTAAGTCCTGCATTGCTATTGTAATTGAGTAGAAATCACAGGACAGTCTGGATCATTACCTACCGCAGTGGATGGATAAAGGTTTTAGCATCTTTCATCTCCTTTCACTCTGGCTAAAATGCGATCCTCATTAACGAGTTAAACAGCAATTTAGCAGATTGCTCTCTACATTCTGAAGTTCCCCTTTAGTTTGATTTCATTTCTCCAGTCCTTTTCCTTCAAGGGTGACTAAGCAAGCAGTGTACTCAAGTTCTTGCAACTCACTGTTTTCTCTTTCCCAGTGGGATTACTGTGTGGTATTACTGATTTAAAGTTTTAAGTGGCTTTATGAAATTTACTTTAGAAAAGCTGAGCATGAAAGAACGTAGTTAGAACCTGAGCAAAAGCAACTGATGAAATTAACTGATTGAATTTCCTTGAGTTTCAAAGAGTGTTGGTCGTAGCGTTGTCAGGATTGATGTTCCCTGTGCAGCAGACAGAGAGAAAAAAAAGACCAAAAAAAGGGATTTTAAGAGTTTTATGACGCATGTAGAATGATCTGAGTTCCTGTAGTAAGGATGTGGAGCATCTATGTGCCTCTCGCAGAAGTACTATGGTAAAAGGAATGAGTTATCATTACCTCATGAAGGCATTTCAACAGGTTTTTGGTTTGATTGTTTTCATTTATTTTTGTATCGCTCAGTAAAAGCTTTTTGAAATTTCCACACAACGTTGCTTAGAGAAGAAAGTAAATTAAATATTCATTGCAGAGATAAGACCAGAGTCTGCTTCTGTCACCTTTAAGGAGTTTATTCAGTAGAAGGGTAAGCCTTCTAAGATAGTGTTGTTTTGTGTGAGTATGGGTGGGAGAAGCTGAATCATTATTAATTGCAAATTGATCAGTTGCCTTTTTTTTTTTTTAATTTAATGAATTATTCATGAACAGATCCCAAACTTCTGTGAATATATTCAGTATTCACCTAACAGTTGGGATGAACAACTTTCAGAAACTAGTGATTGACAGTGAACCTTCTGGTACACTATTTAAACAATATTGATTCATGGGCATGTTAATATATTTGTCTTTATCTTGAATCTCTATAAAATCATATCCGTTGGCAAGTGGACACAAGTATCTGGTTGTGTGACCCCTCAGCCCTGGATAAAACATGTTGTACTTCATCTCACTGTAACATCTGCCCTTAAAAATTATAATGCAGTTCATAAAGATGTGTTCAACCAAGTTAGCTCCTCACATACGATCTACAACAAATGCTTTGCCATACTGTGGATGGAAAAATTACACTCTTGTCTTACTACGTAACAAGAGCATTAAACACTATATTTCTCGCTTTCTGCTTTTCAGAGTTTTCAGACCTTTATGGGCTTCATGAATTCTTCTCCTCCAGTGTTTCCTTTCATTAGGAAATACCAATTCAGTGAGAAATGAGGTCTCAGTAGCTTACTCCATGAGCGAAATGCTGACTCAAACTGTCATTTATGCAGATGGCTAAGTGTATTTTATCCCTATATCATCCATTGTATGATTTTCTCTGTTATAGTCAGTTTTATCCCTATATTTATTTTTTCTCAGAACTTTATAGAGGTCTTTTTCCGGCCCACCACCTTTCAGATCTTTATATTGATTCAGAAACAAAGCAGGTCAGAGTCCCCTCTGCCCTGAGGTGTTGTCTCAAAATGTGCTGGAATTGATGTCAGAGCAACAGACTGAAAATGTCCTCAGAAAACGTGAATGTCAACACCAAAGGAGGGTTACTACAGGCAGACTGCCACTTTATCCCCAGAACCTGGACTCTGTCTCAATACAGAGTTCATAACAACCTCAGGGCCTTATAGCTGCTTCCTATGTGGAAAAATCATATATGTGTAGGAGCATTGGGTATGGCACTATGGACAAGGTCCAAATGTTCAGGGATGGACTGAAGTGTACGTGAGACTGCAGCACTGTGGGAAGTCTGCTCCCACTCTGCCTGCAGGAATGATTTACTGCATATACAGCTTTAAACATGCCTTTTTGTTTCCCAGATAATTACAAAAATAATGAATAGTGATTAATAGTGTTGATTGAATAGGATGTTCTACCTGTGTCTCACAAATTAGGAAGATTTTAGAGGGAAAGCAGTCTGATTGAGGCTATTTGCATCTGAATATATGACTTCTCGTTTAACTTATGAATACCACAGTACTCTTCAACCTCCTCACCATATGAAACTATTGATTCACAATCTATAGTGATATCTGATGGAGGGAGGTGTGTATGAAACTTTGGCAGAGCAGTCAAAGCCCATAAATAGCAAATACCTAAACAGGTGCTGAGGAAAATGAAGGCTCACCCAGTGAAGTGGACCTTGATGAAGGCCGCACTTATGAAAGGGTGGATCAGAGAAGGCTGCTGCCAGTTTTCCTGTCCTTTTGCCCAATTGTGCAGCCGCATTAAAATTGCTGAGTTTCTCCTTGGAATGGGAATTGCACTTCATCAAAGTAGACAATGAATGCACTGGGGGTCTTAGACAGGAGCAGGTATTGTAGACCCTTGGAAAACCCTGTACTCCACAACAATGCCTAACACAGGAGAAATATATATCGTAAGTGGATAGATGGGAAAAGGGGAAATTGTGTTCCAACCTGTAATTGACATGGGGCTACCAACCTTGCAGTTTTGGCTCTTCTGGCCAAGAGCTAATGGGGTCCCAGCAGTGGGGTCAAGAAAAATGTGATCAGCCCATGTGCATGCCATTGGCAGTGACCAAGAAATCAGTGGGGTAAGCTAAAACTTATGTTAGATGAACTATATGATGCTGAAGACAAAGAGAGAATCCAAAATAGTAATAGCAAAGGGCACTGGACAGATTAAGGAAGAGAGATTTACAGGGAGAACGTGGGAACCCCATGAATCCTCAGGGCTCTATGCAGAGCTTGCTATTTACCTCCAATCTCCCGATTCTTTTCAAATCGTTTCATTAGAATTAAAATAACCAATGTTTTCTCACTTTGTTAAATCCCATTTTAAGTGTTCCGCTTATCACGTCATGAGCCAAAGCCATAACACCTTTGATCTCATTCTAAGCCTTGAAATAACTAGGAGACATCAGTCAGCATGGCTTTGGTTTAAAAGAGAAGGCATACAGTACCTGTGCTAAGTGTCACGATGCTAACAAAATATGAATGAAAAGTCATTTACGCCTTCCCCATTATTATTTGTCAAATGCCTGCATCCACGGTAAAGCTCTAGCAAAATGTCTTTAATTGTATTTTGCATTGAGCAC
This sequence comes from Pavo muticus, assembly GCA_016647715.1. Classification (NCBI taxonomy): domain Eukaryota; kingdom Metazoa; phylum Chordata; class Aves; order Galliformes; family Phasianidae; genus Pavo; species Pavo muticus. Next base: position 4,991,912 of record JACDJE010000036.1, on the reverse strand, counting down.
TTCTTATTTTGAACCTGCGGCTCTTTTTCAGTTCTCATTCACGATATATAATCATCATCATCATCATAATCATAAATACGAATGGAAAATATGTTTGAATAGTAAATTTTGGCCTACTGGGACTGTCAATCGTGGATGGGCTCTTGATTGATCAGAATATTACACAATGGCATGGTGTAATTCTTTAGTGTGATGTTGTAAAATGGAGTATTGCTTCTGTTATTTTATCCAGTTTGCTTTTATATGACAGGGTTTATTGTGCGTTATGTTGTAGCTCATTCCTCTGTTCACAATGCCTACTGATGTGTAATTATGACTTGTCTGAACTGTAAGAAGGAGCAGTAAGTGAAAGAAAATCTGCAAGCACACTTGATTTATGAGCCCTGATACTATATTACAGTCCTAATCTGCCTGCTTAACTTAGCTTCAGGCAAACTTACTGTATAACATGCTTACGATTAGCACTGCAGCAAGTTGTAGAAGATTTACTCTGTTGGAGCTATGAGACTTTTTTAAAAATGATTTAGTCGCTATTTCAGTTACAGGTATGGCAATAAATTACTTCACATATAAAGACTCTGTGTCAAGGAACAGCCCTTGCAAAAAGGCTTTTTATGCAGTAACAAAGAACAGTGCTCGGAGTGTTTTCCTCATACAAAACGTCTTAATGTTATTGGTCATTTTTTTTTATGATGAAACTTCTTACACATTCTTCTCACATTCATACAATTTGTTTTATTATACTGCAGCTTTTGTAGCTCAGTACAATCTGCTTATTATAAGAATGTCTATTTGGATCCAGTGAATCTCATATTTTCAATAGTGTCCAAAAATAGAAATTACTATGGATGTGCAAATGAAAAGAAGGCCATAAAGCAATGACTTAATGTCAGGAAGAAAAGATGTAAGAAGATTTGCATTTTTTTTTAATCACCATTCATGAAGACAGATGCATTCGTTCAGTCTGCTTGAAACTATAGCATATTCAGAGCAGCTACTTTTGGTAAACCAGAGCGGTACATTCTTACCCTCGAATAATAAAGATCAGTGTTGTTCATTCAGGGCTGAGTCTTGGTCTCGTTGAAATCATTGCATGGCTTGCCATTTGACTTCCCTGGAATCCCTATTATACAGCATTCTCTATAGCAAATAAGCAAGAGATCTAAAGCTTGACCCAGGGAAATACTCCCTTTGGTTACATGGGCGGTTATCACTCATTCTTTTGCTGAACAGGACTGCGTGCCTTTAAGTAAGGATAGGTGTTCATACAGAGATTTTGGAGTTGGTCATTAGAGTGAATTTTTTCCCGGGCATAAAAAGAAATAAAAAAGGAAAATAATAGGTAATTTGTGCCATAGTAAGGTCCACATCAGATCAAAAATAAAATGTACATCTCAAAAGAATGGTAAATGTTAATCAAAATAGCTGCATGGGAAGAGCCCCCGGAAAACAACTTCCAACCAGACTTTGCTTTGTTTTCAAGTCTTTATTCAGTTTCTATTCACTAAAGCTGACATTGTGAATGCTTAATGTTATTTTTCTCCTTTAAAAATAGCTACTCACACCTATCTCAGGCTGTTATGATTACCAGTGAAATGTGGACTGTTTGAAAGGGACCGTACATAAGTTATTTTTCTGTTTCTGCATTGCAGTAGCAAAATGTAAAGGTCTCTGAAGGGTACAGTGGGACTGAAATCGTATATGTGGAGCGGACAATAGCATCTTTTAATTAGGAACAACAGTATTTTCAAGCTTATACTGCTTCAGTGAAGTTACCGTAAACAATGAGCTTTTTACAGCGTAACAATAAAGCTCTTAATTTCTTGTTTTCTATCTTGTTCCAAAAATTGTTTCTATTGCATACTATAGAGTCACTGTCCAGCGAGGAGGTGGCTTTCCTACAGCCAGATGTACAGCTGTAATCCTGAGCACAAACACAAAGCTGGAGGTGGGGTCCGGTGGTGCCCACCCACCCACTTCTGTCATCTACCATGACTCCATTTGGTAACACACACCATTTGCAAGGGCAGAATGCATAGTCTGGGGCTGGAGGTAGCGGTCATCATATTACAGACATCATCCACAAGTATGTGCTGATGATATTGACTGAACAAAAGGTTTATGAGGCAGAAGATGTATTTTTTTCTAAATGCTCCTGTGCTACCTATAACCTAATTAACTTTACTTTAGCCAGCTGAGTATACCTGGCAACAAAATATATCATGTGGCAATTAGCTTTCCTCCTTCTGGCTTAGTACACTTAAGTTGTTTATTGAAAAGGTTAAATATTGATTGAAAACGGATAATAGAACCATATTACGGTTGTATGCTAAATGGCAGAACTTGCCTGTAAAACATTTCCAGTTACCCCACAGTAATACAGTTACAGAATGGCAATCTGCTGCTAAGCACCCAGGCAAAAAATCAGAAACAAATATAAATCACCCACTATGCAGCCATTCTTATCAGTACACTGAATTCACACAAACATGTTTGGAAGTTCAGTCATTAATTATCATGATGTTGAAATAATATAATAAAAATAATAATTGCTTGTGAAGTGATCTGTTGACTCCCTCCTCTCTCGGCGGAGGCTCCTCTCTGTCTCTCCCTCTCTCCTACCATACCATGTGAAGCCGCACAGACAAAGTATCAAGTGATCACATAGCATGAACTGCAGCCCGAGGCAAAGCTTGTTATTTTACTTGAAACGGTGATGCATTTAGGACCCAGAAACTGTCAATAATTTTTTCTGACTTCCAGGGGATAAAAATCCCAATTACTGTAACTTTCCTGTGAAGCCATAGAGTGTAGTGCCACTACATTAATATTGCGATACATCCTTAACACCTATCAGCTCTGTTCTTTTATCTGTGCTGTAGACAAAAGCTATGCAGATCTGCAAGGTTACGCTGATTTGGTCTAATTGTTGCTTGCTTTGAAAAGTGGAAAGTAGATATTCCAAAAAGGCCGGTCATAATGGGGTCTGGGGACAGTAACACAATGTGACTTGGCATGCTTCAGCCAGTTGACTTTGATAAGACTGTTAATGTAGATTCAAGGCTCTTTGGTTTTGTTTTGTTCTTTTTTTTCCTATTTTTTTTTCTATAAAACATGAAACGAGACTGTTTCCAAAGGAATGATCTGAGAAATTGGGTTTTAGGATCAGCCTCTACGTTTCAGCTGCTTTTGGAGCTCTGCGGTGTGAGAGAGGAATCCAGAGAGTCACGCATAAAGAAATACCAGTCCTCATGCTGGAGATTAAAAAATATACAGAAAGTGTGAAAGAATGAACCTTACAGAGTGGGTCCTCATTGGGGAGAGCCACTGGGAGACCTGGCAGCTGCATTGTGTCAATAGGAAACCATCTGGGCGCTGGAGACACCATTGGGTGGTTGAGGCTTCCAGTCCCTTGGGTGATGTCTCTGTCCTGTTACCTGCAAGGAGACAGCCCTCTCTCCACACCTCACAGAGAGATGCATGCCAGCATTATTCCTGGTGCACTCCCACCACGCGTTCCCATCTGTCCCACTCCTGGGTAGTGAGAAAGTGATGATATAACTCTATTTAATGCCATGATAATGTAACCACGCCAGAGAGAGACACCCACTTTGTACTTCTGCACTCCTTCAGCTGGTAAATACATCTCTGACTCTCAACTCTCTCTATCTGAGGTCTGATCCTTTTTTTTTTTTTGCCCTCTGATAACAGAGACAGGCATGTGCCGAATTATTGGTATTTAATAGCCTGGTGCCAGTATGTGTTTTAGAAAGGAAAAGATGCATACACGAGACTGTACGATAGCTAACAAATGTGTTTGTTATTGACAGAATAAGATATGCATTGCTGGAAGTCTAAAAATGAAAAGCCTGAGGTCTCCCCCTCTGGTTATCATAGCTCAGGTCAGGGGCAAAGTAAATGTAAAGATGTTAAGGAAGAGACTGAGTGAGCACAGAGGTGAGTCTGCAGCAATACCAATGCTAGATTAGTTCTGCTCATTGCATTGCTTGCTTCCTAAGGAAACCCTGGGTTGGAATTACTACAAAAATGTGTTTTACCAGATAGTATTTTATGAAGATGTCATATGTGTTACTCTGTGATTTTCGAGTATCACTACTAAGTACAAAACTGCATACTGTTTCCCTCCTTTTAGTAGTTATACTGCTGTAGATGTGTGCTCTCAGACTGTAAGTTAGATATAGCTTATAGGGGTAAACAATAACTCAGCAATGTATTTGACTATAAACCCTACTGCTTTATTTTAGCGTGTGGTTTATTTATTTATATTTCTTTTTATGGTTCTCCAGTTTGTCTTTGGATCTGATTTACCTGACATATTAGGATAACATACAAATAGCTCCGCACTGTTTGTGTGACATCATCTGTTCATCTGATTCAGTGGCAGCGGATTTGCGTATTTACAAAAGGTTACCAAATTGCACACCCTAATTACCTTTGGAGGCAAGATTAAAGTAGCTTGTCTAATTCAATATTTCTATATTTTTTTTCTCTGCAATTCAGTATCAGGGTTTAATAGAAGTACTAATCAGACATCTCTGCTAGCATTATAAAAAATCCTGGTGATGAGAGAGATGCACAAAACATGCACTGGTTGTACAGTCAGGTGCTGAAATCCTAATATAAATAAGGAGAGACAAGAGAACATGTAAGATGTATGAGCGTTGATAAACAGGTCGAGGTTTTTGTTTGTTCAGGAAATTATTTGAACACTCTTTTATACCTATTATGAAAGCTTTGCATTTGGGGAGGTACTTACTTCTATGCATTTTAATTTTTCACAAGAAGTATAACAGCTTCAGAAATATTGGAATTGCTGTGTATTTTGTATTTCATATGATTGTAAAAGAAATGCCTTTACTGTGGTTAATTATTAATCTTTCCTCGTGTATAATGGTATTATCTTAAAAAAAAAAAAAAAAAAAAAAGGAAAAAAGAAAGAAAAGAAAAGGGAATGGCATGTTTTTCTATGTTATCTCCTTGGTTGGTTGCTTTTGGTAATGAGGATCCAAAATGAACCTTTGCAATTTATACATTATCGTGCTTAAACCCTCAACGTTGTGCAAAATACTTCAAAAGCTTCCCTTGATCAGAATATAATGCCACTGAAATATGTTGGGCAACATGTACCCTACCTAGGCGCATCATGTCAAATGAACTGCAGCATTCCAATATGGTGCCACATGTGCATGGAAGCCCGTAGCGCTTGGAACAGGTGCTGCCAGAACGCGCTTGACAGAGATAGCAACAGTAAGGTCATCTGTGAAAACAAACACCCAGAATATCAGCGGAAGGTTACCTTAGCACATTTTGGGGGGGAATAGGTGCTAAAAGTGTGCTGTGTTGTTTATTTTTTCCTGGAATGCACAGGCAATGCGATGCTATGGGGATAACGTTGAGATGGATGTGGTGAAGGAGTGCAAAGGGGAGCTTGAAAAGGGATAAATGAGTCTGGGGCACCTTCAGAGGGCACCTCTTTAAATTTCACAGCATTTGCATAGAATTAGATGATGATCTGACTCTTCTTGCGTGGAAATACGTTTCTTCCAAGGTAACAGGGTTAGAAATATAAAATACAGATCAGAGCCTAATGATACGGTGGTGGAGCTTAGGCCCTTTTATAAGAGCGAAGGTATTTGGTATGTTAGCATTATATTTTATGTTTCCTCCCATGTTTCCTGAAAAGAAAGCCTTCCTCCTGCTTTGGTTGGGTCTCCGTCAATCTGTCCTCTGTGATGCTCGTGGCCTTTGTCTGACATTTATGGTCCTGTGTTTATCATTGTAAGCAGAGACCCAGTTTGCTCCCTCTCCTCTCCCCCGCTCCTAAAATGGCATCTGAAGCTGTTAAAATTATAATTAACTGGACTGCGTTTATCTGGGATTGATTCCCATGAAGGGCTTCAGCAGGTTTTCCTACAAACACGTGCGGCACAATAATGCATCGCGACGCATTATATCTTATTTGTATTTAAAAGTCAGATATTTTGTTCTGGATAAACTTCAGAAATGCTCTTCAATTCTCAGTGAGGCAAGCATTTCAATTTTCTGCAGTATTAGCAGCAGTAACTAATGATGGCTAATTTTTGCCTGTAGTATTTCCCTCAATCTGCTTGTGCACTTTCAGTTAGTCTGGCAGCAGCAGCATTTGTACATTTTCTGGTCACTAAACACTCAAGTACAATTGTAAGTGATCAGTTTACAGTTGGCCAACAAAAGAGCTGCAGGAATGTCTAAAAGAAAAAGAAATGTGAATAAATACGCTTGTGTATATCCCATATTATGTGGGCAAACACGCAGCTCCTGCAAGAGAGGAGGATGGAGGGCAACTTAAATCTATTTTAGCTACGAGAATATATTTTGAAAAGCAGGATCATGCATTTATCCTACCATGCGAGGGTGCGGTATCATTCCTAACCACGCAGCTCTTGAAAATGCATTACTGTGTTTCTTTGTGTTGAATGCAAATCCAAATCTTCTTCACCCTTTTTTTTTGTCTTCATTTCTTTATATATATATTTTTAATATTTTTTTAAAATGCATGCAGTCTATAGGTTTGAGAGAGATAACTGGCTCGGGTTATACTACAGTATAGCACCCTCTTACTTTCAGATTTGAAAGCTATCTTGTTCAAAGAGAATATTTTAGATGGGGAGATAACATTTTCATAATGCATTATAAAAATACACCGTTGTAAAACCGGGAGAGTCCTTTTACTGATAATGCTTCTAAAGTGGGAGACTTCAGTATAATTCGTTAATCTTCACAGCCCGTGGACTACTCAGATCAACCAAACAGAAATGGCAAAGAAGTATTTTTTTAATGAAGAGGCAGCTCACTTGTGCCCTTATTAATTATTATTTCCCAGCGAAATTTAATTATTGCCTCGTATTTTGGATCATGTTGTTTATGACGGAGTGGCAAGAAGAGTTTAAATTAAATCAGAACTCTGTGGAGACAGTTCAACAGCTCGTGTCATAGGGAAGCTTTCGTTAGAAATCTCACATCCTGCAAAAGATATTTCTCTGTTTTTCTGTGAAGAGGTGTCATCGTTCGTGACACTGTTCTGCAGACATAATGCCAAAGAAACAGGGGGATGCACCGTGGGATTTGCATGCTTTACACTGAAATCATCTGAGATGCAGGAAACCTGCACAGCTTCGTGCCTCAATCAGAGCAAAGAAATGTGCACTAGAAGGGAAATCCGTCACATTAGGTATCAAAATATTAAAGGCTAAATTATGGTGTATGCACAGCACGCCTTGCAGGGCACGGAGGGAAGCAGTGAGCAGAGGTGCAGTGCAGGAGCAGCCGGGGCTGGAGGCACTGCCATGTGCTGAGGCGGGCAGATATCCTCTGGGGGAGCAGGAGATACACTTAGGAGCTGCATCTCCTGAAAAGGATGCTCGTGCTGAGCACCTCCTCACTGTGCTGGGTACCACAGGCAGAATCTGAGCCCTGAATATGTCATCATTTGCTTGTTGCTGAGGGGAGTGCTTTAAATGTCAGTTGTTATTGCTCTTTTTAATAAGGGTACAGAATACCCTGCTGCCCTGCCCTCCTGCTCCTGTCCATGGGCATTAGGAGATGCCAAAGTGGGCTCCTGCCCCTGCTCTTGCCAGCCATGGTCTCACGGGTCGTGAAAAGGCTCTGCCCTCCCCGACCACCTCCGGTTGTGGGTAAGTGCAGGGAAATCAGCCTGACTGCATGCATTTATAAAGGCAGGAGGCAGAGCATTCTACTCTCAGCATCTGTTGTTTTCAGTGAAGGCCACTGCATCTGATCCTTAGTGTCAAGAGCAGAACCTCAACTGGTAACCTCATGTAGGTCACCGGACCAGAACTGCAGCTGTGTCTGATATGTGGCCCTTTCCCACCTCTGGGTGCTGCTGATGAGATTGCAGCCAAAGGTGAAAAATCAGCTGCTTTAAGCACTACACACATGCACACACACACATCCGAACAATAAAGCATCCATAGTTTTAGCATACTTTTAAAGAACTGTAGTATTATAGATGACATTAGAAACAATAAAGTGTGGTTTAGAGGCAGATTTTCATCTATTTCAAGAAGATGGGTGATTTGAGGAGCTTTGGGAGCTCCTCCCTCCCTTGACGCAAACAAGCACAATGGAATGGCTTTCAATTGAAAGAGGAGAGATGTAGGTTAGGTGTTAGGAAGGAATTTTTCTCTCAGAAGGTGATGAGGTTCTGTAACAGGCTGCTCTGAGAGGTTGTTGATGCTCCATCTATGGAGGTGCTCAGGGCCAGGCTGGACGGGATCCTGGGCAGCCTGATTAGTGGTTGGCGACCCTGCCTGTGGCAGGGACATTGGAACTAGGTGATCTTTAAGGTCCTCTTCAACCTAAGCCTTTCTATAATTCTGTGATTCTATGACACAAACACTGGCCGAGCTGGGAGATCACCCAGACCTCCTGACTCCCAACCCACTGCCTTCACCCTGCAGGATTCTTTCTAAAGTGTGGTTTCACAAATGAACTGTTCATTTTGGGTATAATGTGGCATCTATATGTGGATATATTTACATGCATTGTTCAAAGAATTCCAGCCCAGTCAGCATGTTTCGAGTGAAACAGAAAGTTGTGCCTAATCCGATGACAGAAGGTCTCTGTTGAAATCCAGATTCAGTGAGTCACCAAGGGGATAGTGCTTCTCTCAGCAGCAACAGCTCACCCCTATCCATTCTGCTGAAAACGTGGCACCACAACAAGACGTGAACCATTAGTTTTATTTATTAAGTTAATGGCTATTTTACTCTGTCAGATTCTATGATCTGTTTTCATTCATGCCTCTTGGAAACGTGTACAAGCTTTGTGCTGCTGGTAATTCCATGCAACTTGCAAATCAAGATCCGTGTCCCAGTCAACCTAGAGTTGCGATGCTATGATTTGGTTTTCTCTGAGCTCTTCTGGAAAAGAAAGTTTCTGGGAAGCCATAAGTAAGAGGAGAGCTCAGATTTATTTTGGATAAATGTACAGAAGTCTGTGAGCTCTTGGTTCTCAAAGCCCATCAGAGTAGGCTTTCTTCTGACATTGTCAGTGTTTCACTACAGCTCAGTGAATATAAATATGTATATATTTAGAGAGAGAGAGAGAGACAACAGAATGGATGAATGTGTTTCGTCATATTGAATTCTGGATTTGAGTTGGCAACACAAAATTAGGATTAAAAAAAAGACTAAAATCATGAAAATATCAGAACTTCAGTCTAGCTGGACTTCAGAACTGACTGAAGTTCAAGAGATATCCTGCACTTTACAGCTTAGTTGACAATTCTAGCTCACTTGGGAAGGATGAGGACATTTGCAGATGAATTTGTGGTTGCGATGAAACTCCTTGGCCAAGAGGCTGGAGCAGCTTCTCATGAGAAAACCTAGGGGAAGGAAAGCCCTTTGCAGATCCAATCTCAGATTTCCTTCTCTGCCTCCAAGCCAAGAAGTAAAGTGATCTTTCCCAAGTTTACCAGATGACAAAATGCCTAATCCTCATTTCTGCTTATCGCAGTGGATAAAGACAGTCCAGATCTATGAAAGCATGTGTCACTAGCAAAGGTCTGCTCTGTATTGCATATGGTGCTTCATGCTGGGACCTGGATCAATGAAAAGATGAAATCTACAATGGAGAGATCTTCTAGGCTGACGAGTTACAAATGGGGCTTGTTTCACTGATGCATCTTCAAGCATCTTTTGTAGTATGTGGTAGTTAATAAAACGATGCAAATATCTCGATAAAATGGTGTTATTGGAAATAGACTCAAATTTGAAATTACAACAGTCTGTTTTCACTGTCCCTAGGCTAACACCACAATAAAATACATATAATATATGCATTTGCTCCCTAAGGAAAAGAAATTAATTACAAATGGATATTTAAAATTAGAGCAAATATTTTTAAAAGAAGTTAAAATTTCCTTTTATCTGTTGTGTAATTTATAGATCAGCACTTCCAACTGTACACTGACGATAGTGTAGTACATGTAAATAGATTGACAATTAGAACAGAGGGTAATGCTAATATTTGGTGATTGTACAAATGAGGTCATGGCTGTTCTTTGTGGTTTACCCCAAGTGTGGTGCATTTACCTTTTAATAATTTCAGAGGCAATGATACATAGATAGCTCTATATTACAGTCTTTCTTACACTGTTATTTGGAATTTTGAAATCTAATCATTTAGAAGTTGTTCTTTTTGTTTATTATTCTTTCTCTCGTCTCCACTGTAGTTTTATGCTTGGTGGCTGATTTACACATAAATTCTTTCTGCTATCTTGAAAGTCACACGGGATCTGGCCCTTAGGGGAAATATTCATAAGGTATTTGGTAAAATATTGGTTTCTATTCCTCTGATTTTTCCACGGCAGAAAAACTATCATGTGGTTATGGTCATTTTATTTCTCCCTGTTAAGTATCTGATATATGTGGAAAAACATACAAGTTCTTGCATTATAACTCAGCTGATAAATGTTTTTAAGAACACCTGAGGACGTGAAGTGCATTCATATATATATATATACTTAATCAGATTTCTGAAATTAAAAAAAAACAAACAAAAAACGAACAAAAAACCCAAACCATAAGGTAATATCTAACTAGATAAACCTGGTGCTGTCTGGGTTTTTTTTTTTTCTTTAATTGACAGAGCACTATTCAGTTCTGGGAGGAAGATAAAATGAGCTAAATAAGAGCAACACTGAAATTTCCTTGTATTGAATGTCTGCTATGTGAGGTACTGTGCTCTGGTTTAGGATGGCATTTAAGCACAGTATGTAACATAAACAGAACTGCTTGGGAGGTATGCATGCAAAAAAGACAATATTTCTGTTTGAGTTACTACTCTGAAATCAAGGATTCAGATCACTGTCAGAAAATATGAGATATCTAATGGATGCTTTAGTTCACTAGAGATCTCATCCAAGCAGACTAGGATTTTCCTAAAGCTGGAAACTTCCAAATGTTTCATATCCAAATAAATTTTGCTGAGCAGCAAAAAAAACTGATACATATTTAATGGAAATGAAACTCCTTTTTTCCCAATAGTATCTTTCCTCCCTCCCTCCCTTCCTTCCTCTCTTTCCTTCCTCTCTTTCCTTCCTCTCTTTCCTTCCTCTCTTTCCTTCCTCTCTTTCCTCTCTTTCCTCTCTTTCCTCTCTTTCCTCTCTTTCCTCTCTTTCCTCTCTTTATTTGAAGTGTAGGGAGTGGGGTGGAGAAGGTGAGGAGATAGAAAGAAGCGTTAGGGGGAAAAAAAAATACAAATCAGGTCATGTTCTGCCTATTACATTCAGGCTGCAAATATATTTGCAATGAGTTGTAGTTTGAAAGTAATCTGGCACACAGAAACCAATAAATGTTAGGTTTCCAGTGGCTTCCACCTGTTAAGGACTTACAAGACAGCAGTACCCTTTTTAAAGCCATTAATAATGCAGAAGGTCAATATCTAAACAGATATATTGAATTACACACTGTATCATTATAATAGCAAGAGTTTTGTATTGCAGGTGATTTTTTCTCCTACCACTTGACATTTTAAACTAGTTACAGTGCTTTCTTTAGATTTTAATACTGTTTGGAATGGTGTTGTTTGATATATCCAGGTGGTTGTGCTCATCACAGTGGATAGAAGTATACAATCCAAAGGTAAAGGTAATGCTTTAATTCTGTGGTATGGGTTTCTATGTTTTTTGTTGCTGGCTTTTTTTTTTTTTTGGTTGTTTAATACTAAAATCAAATTGCAGTGCTATGAAATCCACTGTCAGTGTCTCCCATGGGCATTTTACATTTGCATAAAGTAAAATCAGGTCAAACCAAGGCACCACCAGCATCCCAGCCCCGTTTCTGCAGAATATGTTGTCACTACAGAATGTGGTGATTTCATCTCATGTGTGCTAGTTTTCTGAAATTAGTGGCTCATCTCAGGGCACTGTGGAGCTGAATATTCATTGTCTGAGACCTGAAAAAGAACGTTAATGTAAAGGTTTAATTCAAACCCAATGCCCTCAATGGTAATTGAATCCAATCCTAAATGCAGATCACATAAACTTGACTTATACAACCAGGGACTGGCTCCTTAGTTGTCTTCAAAAGAATAATGATGCATAAAACCTGAAATTTAGAAAACAAATCAAATTAGATTAAATCCTCTTCTCTTCTTATATTCAAAACTGTAATTTCAGTATGAAGGTCCTTCAAAATTAACTCATTTTCCTGTTCAGCTAACTTATTTGGTTTAATTAGCAGCAAACACTCTGTTGATTCTGGTCCAACAAAGGAAAATTCCATAGTTCGAACCTCTCTGAAGGAAAATCTCATTTATTTAAATATAGGAATTACAGTTGCAAAACGAAGCAATTTTCCCCAGTAATCTCTGAGCCAAAAAAGTCCTTATTTTAAGTTAAACTACCTTGAGTGGAAGATTATTTTTCCCAAACTAGTATGTCTGCTCGCCAGGAATAGACACAGAAATTTCCTTTGGAAACTACCCTCTAACGGGTAGCAAAAAAATCCATGATGATGATTATTATTATTCATAATATTAATAGTATTAATAAGGAGAAGCAGCAATTCAGATCTTGCTAAACAGGAAAAAGATTGGATCTAAAAATACACGGGGACATTGCCTGCCTGTTTTTGAAAGGCGCGGAGAGTTGGCAGTAGGAAGGAGAATGCTGCAGCTTCAGACTGATTCTGTAATTCAGCTCATGGATCGAAGCAGATCTTAAAGGCAGATTCCTCATGCGAAAAGCTGAATGCACAGAAATTCCTTGTTTCTCTTGATGTGATCTGCTCCGCTCAGCCAATCCCGTATGTGACGTGCAAATTCGCAGCCACAACTTGCATCGAGCGGCAAGCTCAACTGTACTATGTGACACTTTCTCAGATTCCTACTGACGTTCAGATATTGCCAAAAATATCATGTCCAACTTAGCACAAAGCTCCACAGGCACAGAAATATTTATTATAAAACATTTGTGTTCGGAGAAGGAGAGTGGGCTCCAGGAGCGCGGGGTTTTATGTTCCAGATTTCACTGTCAAAGATTATGCGGCCTCGCAAAACGTGCACTGAGCCTCTCCGGCCAAATCTTTTCTCCTTAATATTTGATGTTTGCTTAGTTTTGTTTGTTTGCTGGGTTTTATTGCTGTCAGTGTTATTTCTGGTGACTACATGACTCAGAGGGGCTAGAAATAAAATTAGAGACTTTCACCTCCAGGTCAACAGTTTCATTCTGGCCCAGAATTCAGGGACCTACGTAAAATAACTCATTGATCTCACTCCAGTTCCCAGTTGGCAAGTATGCATATCGCAAACTGTATCGTTAAAAAGGGCAATAAATTATCATCCTCTGCAGCAGCCCCGGCAGTGAGCTCAGTGTTTGAATTGGCGGTGCTGCTGGACCGCTCGGCGGCCAAGAGATGCGTTTCTCCTGGGCTGAGAGCACTGGGAGCTGAGGGGGCTGGAGATGGTTTACCCTTACCACTCCCCATGCTCTCAGCTCCGAAGCTGCACAGAGGACTGCATGCTGTGGCATAGCACCTCCCCAGATAGATAAGAAACCCTTCAGCCAGGTGATGGAACATGATTTCATAAGCACGCATCGCCTTGTTTTTTCTTCCAAAGGATGCAGTCTTTGAATCAGAGAATTGGAGAAACATTGAGGCTAGGCCAGGTTGGATGGGGCCCTGGGCACCCTGGTCTAGTATTAAATGTGGAGGTTGGTGGCCCTGCGTGCAGCAGGGAGGTTGGAGCTTGATGATCCTTGAGGTCCCTTCCAACCCAAGCCATTCTATGATTCTATGACAAGACTAATAAGATCATCAAGTCCAACCAAGTCTTAGTCCATTGAGTTCTTTCCCTTCCCAGTAAACATTGTTTGCATTTCTCCATGTCCACAAAGGTGCTGGATAAATCACCTAATTCATGGAGACATAGATGCTGGAACACGAAGGGTTGAGTAGCTCCATCTTCAACATTACCTGTTTGACCTGCTGCTTCCAAAGCATGGTTCTCAAATAACAGCTCTCTTTCCCACTGAGATCAGAGCCTGGTTCTCTGTCCTTATATAAAACACAGGCAAAAATTACAGTGCTATGATCTACAGCAGTAACAAATGCTCTTCATTCTACAGGAAAAAAAAACACAAAACTATTATATTTCATTTTGGCATTATTATTGATCATAACAGGTGTTTTGAACTGAAGACCCCCATGGCTTCCAGGCGTCTGTACGAACTATCAGTTTAAACTACAACAGAGACTTCACCAGTGCTCACTAAAAAGCTATCTAACCCTTTTGTAGATCCCCAGATACTTGTAATCCTCCATTCTTCAGCCCATTGCAAAAGCAGGAGCATTTACCCTCAGATCTTAGCAGCACAGCTCATTGCTGGATTAATTTATTTCTCTTCCCTATCAATTCTCTGGGTTTACAACCACTTTCCCGTCGTCTTTGGAGCCGGCGTGCTCTGTTCTGCCATGGTACAGGTATGACTAAGTACTGTCTGCTCCCATTGAATATGGTATCATTTGTCTTACGTGATGCAGGCTGGCTGCACGACACGACAGCACACAGTGACAGTAATTTGCACTGATCTGCCCCCACTGCTAGTCCTGCTGCTACAAATAGCAATTGATTATAACGCTGTAGTGTTATTGACTGTCACTATGAACACAAGCTTTATTTCATTTTTAAAGTAACACGCCGCAGATTTACTTAGCAGACACGGAGCAATAACAACAACAACAAAAAAGAACAAAACCAAAACAACTCGAGGCAAGGAGGAGGCAGAGGCAGCAGCACATAAAACATGGAAAAAAATAGTTAACTTCCTTAGATGATTACGATACCGCAGATGAACAGAAAAGCTGTAGCTGCTATGAAGGGATGAATGCATCCATATTTCAGAAGAGCAGTACCAATTTACATCACTTGAGGATCTTGGCTCAAGCATTTGGGTCGTGGAAACCTCCCAAATCTGCCAGAATGTTTGGGGGGGGGGGAAGAGCCAGCCTTTAAAAATCATTGCTATTATGGTCAAACCCAGAATGTGCTGATGCAGCAAAATGCTTTATCGCTGATCTGGATTTGCCCCATCCTCTGATTCTCCCTCCCTTTGGTTCAGGATTCAGTTTTTGATCCAGGTTGTTAAAACCGATCCTATTTCATACACTCCGTTCGTACGTTTCTCTTTCTGAATCTTATGTTCTTAGAGCGTTAATCTGCAGGATTGTCCCTTGAGTCCGTTTCAAATGGGCACAGAAATTTAGTTCAGGTAATTATCCTTTCTTTTCAAGTGAATTAAGAATCCAAAGATTCCTGCTTATCAGACAAAGTGTAGATTTTCTTCCTTAATACTTGTCACCTGCAAGACAAGTCACACAGGTAAATCTCAAACTGTGCCTTTGTGCCCAATCTAAAGTGGATTTTGGATGTCTCTGTGGAGTAATACTCCAAGGACATTATAGTTCAGAGAAAATGGTAATGTCTACGTATAAAACGTGAATTACTTTAATAGGCTTTGGCAGCACAACTCTCAACAAGACGATCCACCCCTGCTAATCTACTGCTTATGGTTTCTCTCTCTCTCTCTCTCTTTTTTAAAGTCTGAATATGATTTCTGTAAGCTGCAATTTATAATGCTAACATTTTACCTTCATTAAAGAAGGGGAGACAGCTTCTGACTGACTGTATTGAGCTGTTGAAGAGCATCCTATGTTGAAATTCTGATTTAGCGATACTTACAATACATCTGCTTTGCATATCTTCGCCCTTTAAGGTGGTATTTGTGACATAAAGAAGCACACAGCTTGCAGAGTGGCTGGTGAGTCTCTTATCCGTGGGTTTTGAGCTGCATGTGTGTACAAAGTCAAATTTCTTCCCTTCCCTCTTCGGGTATGACAGCCTCTGTACTCTAAAAAACTATTTTATTAGGAGTTATTAGTGTATTGGTAGTGATGCTGCTTATATAACAAGGCTGGGTACGGGAGATTTATCTTATGTCGTGCTTTAGATTCCACTTATATATTTATGGATCCTTATTTAGAGGAAAATGTCTAAAGGTTGTCTGTCAGACTGAATGGGAAATGATAGACCTAGGGATGGACTGGCACCTCAGACAGTTCACAAATACTGCTTTGGGTTTGGGGTTTTGGTTTATTTGTTGGTCTGGGCTTCTTTTTTGGCTTTTTGCCTTTGCAGGGTTTGATATCTGATTAAGGTCACATAGCAATTTTGTGGTGCATTGTAATGAACAGGAAACCAAGTCTTCATTCCTTGGCTGTTTCTGTATTCCTGTGGTCATGGGGTTCATATCTGTGCAGGTCATAGAATCTTACAGAAGATGTATTGGTTCCCATCCCAACCTAGGGTGCAAATCTTCATGTATAAATTATAACATATAAAAACTTTCAGGCCCTGTTTTTAAATAATTACATTTTGCTATAGTAATGACCAGTGGTAGAGTGCAGAAAGGGTGTATTTGAGTTTGAGTTTTTTTGGAGGTGTTTCTCTGATACATGCATTTCAAACTGATATTAAAAAAAAAAAAAAAAAAGAAAAAAAGAAAATTACAGGTATCACTTGTTTTACTATTCCACAGCTCAAATTAAAGCTTATGCAGCACTATATTTATCAATTAGCATTATTTCGCTATCCCTGTCTGACTCTCTGTATTGTTGTAACTCAAACAAATAGTCATTTGCTTTTTTATGGTAATAATCCCTTCAAATTCACTCCTTTCATCTGGATTCCTGTATGTTATTTGTTGTTCTGCTAAATCCCTATTACAGAGGCCTAGGAGTTCCATCGGCCTGATGAATAATTAGAAATGTTTTATCCCTGAGCTTCAAAAGGGTGCTAGAAATAATTATAAGCAAACGTTTTATGTAGCATTCTGTATCAATCCAATCCTGGTTTTATGTTGTTTGTAATTTAGATAGCAAAGAAGAGGGAGATCTTGGTTACCCGTTCCATTGGCATAAAGAGGGCAGATGTTGAAGTTGCTGCAGCTTTTGTCTTCCTCTCCTCTTCCTTCCTGGCACAGGGATGCTCAGTGCATCCCAGGCTTGTGATGACTCTTAAAAGGGTGTAGTTAATCATTGGTCACTCAAAATGAACTTCATTATCCTATCGACGTCCTGTACTGTCATCTCTTTCCTGCAAAGAGACCTTCAGGCCTGCACCATGAGTAAATAACACTGGATCAAATTGGAGAAGAAAGCTCAGATTTTGGAAAGAAAAAATTGCTAATTTAGTCAAGACTAGTGTGTTGGTTCAGTCTTATTCCCAAGAAAATTTCGAGAGCCGTAGCACTGGAGCTGTCCTTCAGGGGAATAGACTCTCACCACAAAGTTTTTACACATAAGGCAAGGAGAGAGAGCTGTGTCTTGAAAGCCTACAAAACTAATTGGAACACACCCAATGTCATTACTTTTGACAGCATTTTGAGAAATACCCAATCACTTTGTCATCAATTTTCAATTTTGTCAAGAGAAAGTAGCTTTTCATTGGCAAACAACCTGCTGTCCCCACACTATTTGTGAAAGTGTCCTGGCAGAGAGTAGTGTCATCTCCAAGAACATTTTTCAGGCTCACTTTATCTGTAAAACTTTTATCAAGGAGTTTTTTTAAAATCCTTGGAAACTGTGTTAAAATGAAGGGATCTCAACCTGAAGATACTGAATGTTTATGGCCCACTACAACAAAGGTCATAAATATATGATACACTTTAAACTTGTAAGCTATCCTACTGGGTCTCCACTAAAACCAGTGCGAGTTTTAGTGATAAGGAATTTTATCTGTTGGCTTCAAAGGGGCTGTGAAAGTTTAATGCTGAAAAAGAATGAATTAATAGAAAAAGAGGAAGACAATAAAAGAACATATTTGCAATCAATATGGCAAGGACTCGTGTGAAAAGCAATGAACAATATGGAGATCAGGGGTAGCAAAACAGCACCTCTCTACCAATCTGCTGCTGCTTTTCTCTTCCCTCTGCAGTGAAGTCTCCATCCTTTTTAAGAACAAAAGGCAATGTGGCATCACTGCTGGTTTTGCTGGGAAGCCATATTTTTTGCCTATTTCCATATTTTTATGGAGTTGTTGCTTTTGCTAGGAGATCTCTAATTTGGTCGTATTTCCCCACCTGCACATTGTGAAGTCATGGTATGAAGAAAAATGTCAAAAGGAAACTGGCCTGCTTAGATGTGGCTTTTAGGGTCTGCAGCAGGTGGGCTCTGTAAGAACTGCTGAAAACATATTGTACAGCACAGCAGAGAGGTGGTGGCACGTTACTGGAAAGCATCGCTCATGGCTGGCAGCCTTGGGTGGTGCCCAGCCCAGGGACAGCACCGCACTGCATCTCTGAATGCAAGTCCACCATCCAATGCAACAAAGGAAAACTTTCCTTTGCTGGAAAAGATCTTTCTCTAGAACTCACATTACAGAAGACGTGCCAAGTTGAATTTTTTCATGGTTGTACTCTGTTGTTTCAGTGACTGATGAAAGTGGGCTGTTTGTTTTCCTGGGCATGCCAAGCACAAGGTCTAAAGCAGACATCTTGCCTTGTTTCATTCTTCTCTTCTTCCATCCTAGAAGAATCATTTTGTCTACATGGTTGATTTTGAAAGAGACATATACTGCCTCTTTATGCTGAGATCCTGCCATCAGAAAAGCAACCCCATTGCCCTGGAGTCCCAAAATAGAAGAGATCACGTGCATCACTGCCACTCTTCCTGTCAGTCATCCATTCAGTTTGTTTACTGAGCACCTTCTGCTCATGCCACAAAATGCCTCATGCTACTCAGGTCCTCTCTAACAGCCCCAGGAAGATCCAAAACCCACAAACATCATCTGTATTTGGCATCTGGTTGGCATGGTCACTCTCCTTGGTGAGAGTGACTTGCTAGGTGTAAGGTCTTTCATGCTCTACATTCTTCTGTGATTTACACCTAAAATTACCACCTCTCTACAATGAATTGTCACAAACCCCAACCTTCACACCAGGTGACTTGGGGATCTCAGCAGGCTCTGTAAGAACCAAATGACTTGTCAAAATCACAGACCACAACACCCACAATGTTTCAGTTTGGATTCAAATCCTTTTTCCCTTTCAAAAATAGAACTTTAAAACAGTTACTGTTCGGAAACATTGTAAACTCATCAAATTATATTTTAAATGCACTGCAAAAGCTTACTTGTATTTTTGATTAACATGCAAATGATGTGTGCTTCTAACTTTCATCACTGCTTAAATGCTGTAGAGGCATCGTAAATAACCTGCCTATTCAAGTTTTATCTTGTCCACTTTACATTGCACTGCTCTTGTACAGGAAATGGACTGTATTTAATATTGATGGCTCTGTATGTGTCATTTAATCGTCCGTATTGATTGGATTTCATCAGAGTGTTGGACTTGGACAGAGGCTTTGATTATACTGTAAGGAGTCTTTGCAGTTTTCTGTTACTCAACGCCATATCAATGCACCTTCTGGTGTGATATCACTTTCACAATCAATACCTGGGAAGAAAATAAAAAGGAGGCCTCTAGGAAAGGAAAGGGGGGGAAAAAAAAAAAAAGCTGAAGTGGCCTCTAATTCCCTTTTTGCAGATAGATTAAACCTCTCCAATTCAAAGGATGTTTACTGTGTGGTTTAGCATTAAGAAGCAGGGCGGGGGGGAGGGAAGAAACCTGAAAAGAGTCTCCGTGGGTTGTTTGTTTAATTTCTACATCATATTTTATTTATAAGCTTCAACTCCTCCTTTAAATGTCCCTAGCTGACATCTGATAGAGGATAATTTCTAACAGTTACATTCCATTGTTTCAGTTAACTGCTCCTCTTGATCTAATAACTGTGCCATAAACACGTTATTTGACCAAACTGATACTCTGAGAGGACTTTCTCCTTTTCAAAACTTGTTCTGCTCAGAATGGGCCATCTGAGAGCTTTCAAAGAACTTCCCTAATTTGGCACTGTCCCACATTGGCTCAACCTAAACCCTCACCCCAGAGCCATGTTAGTATGTGTGCCTACATCCCAGCTTCCCAAGGCCAACCATAGCAGCGAGGCAGCATGAAACAGTAATCCCTTGAACAGTATTAATATGCAGCAGATGGGTATTTCATAGTGCTGGTGAGAGGGTTTCCCCATCTGGGCATCCTCAGTTTAAATGGGTGTGCTGATGTTCTCATAAATTCAGACCTTCAGCGGATGACAGAAAACATCATTCAGAGTTGTATCAAAGCATAGAGAACATAAAAAGTTGCTCCAAATGGTTGTTTGTACTCCAGTTCTGCACATTCATTGTCCTGTGATGAAATGCACGGACAGTTTATGTTCCCTGACAGTGTTTCTCATCTTTTCCAGACCGGTGATCCTTTTTCAGAGATACTGCTGATATTTAAGAATAATGATAATATTAATAAGTCTTTTTTTCTAGGAAAGTGGGACTATAACATATATTAGGTGTGACAAGGTTTGTGCCAGTAAGGTCCCTGTGGGTATGAGTGGGTATGCTCTGGGAGAACAGAGACTGGACCTTGATGTAGAGAATGGTTGAGGAGGAGATATGAGTGTAATAGTGGTTTAGATTGCAGTGATTTTTTCATCCTGGGGTACAGACCCTAAATGCATTTTCTTGGTTCTTCCAGGTTAGTAGCAAGTAGATATTTAAGTGTATATATTTTAAATAATTTCTTTCCCTGTAGAGATCAGATCATTTCTGTTAACAGGAGGTGAAGCTGAAGCTCTAGTTTTGTACAAAAATACCCACTGTTTGACTCCTTAAAGCATGGCAAAGGGATTTCTGTTCAGCAGAACAATCTGAATTACTGTATAATGCTAAAAAATAATGCTTCTTTTGCAAAACATTGTTTGTCAGAGAGAGTCACAAAGCCAGGTCTCCACAAAGGAGTTGCTCTGTCTGCCAGTCATGCACGTCCATGCATGCCTAGGAAAGAGATGGATACAGAAACTAACAGAAGAGTGGCAGAAGGGGTAGTCCACGTTCCTTTGTTCCATCAAATGATCTCAGAGGTCCTTTCAGTTATAAAAGCAAGAGAATGCAGCAACTGTTGGAGTCAAACTGTTGTCTCCTTTACTGGAGTGATGCCTGAAGTCTCTGGGTTGGTGGCATTGGCCATGTGCCAGAGGAGAGAAAGCAGTGTACTATGGGGCAATCTGATCTCACTGTGGAGGAGATAATCAGAGAATTCTGCCTAAAATGACAGGTATTTACCCAAAAGTGTACAGACGGATGCAAGCATCTGAGCTGCTAGACTTGAAGGATCTTCAGTCTAGAAAACAAAACTATGGTGTTAGCGAAGTACAGTGCCTGAACAGATGTACCTTACTCATAGAAAGTGCCTGTAGGTTTTCTCCTACCAAAGCCAGAAGTAACTTCTAGCCCTGAGCAGATCTCCACTGTGAATAGTCATTGAAATTTTTAAATGATTTTTCTCTGCCTCTCTTTTATTGTGCTTCTGTAGTTGAATAACCTTAAAACAACAGTGTTAATGGAGAGGTTGTCAGACACAAATGGAACCTGTGTGTTGATTTCCTAAACGTGAATATTTGCAAGAAAAGTGTGATCTGAAGAGTTACATCACTTAGGGAATGGGACAATACTGAGTGTGCTCTGTTCAATTCCATCTGAGTGAGGTAGTTTGAATTCTCAGTGCTGAATTTTCACAACGAACTTTCTTGGGAATAAGTTCTTTTTGTGGTTATGAAAGTTACAGAAACTGGGTCAGTCCATTCACAGAAGAGCTCTTAGCCAGCTAGAGTAAAAATGTTTTATTGCATGTCTTTATCAACGTGCATGGTTCTTGTCAGGAGGAAGCCACCACTGTCAAGGACTGCTCATTATTAACACTGTCCAATTCAAGTCCAGTGGAATTTGATGCGTGGGAAACAAATAACTTGGCATTTTTAGAGAATAACTCCGTAACAGTATTAAATACAAACTTGAAGTAGTAGAAAGCACTGAAACTCTCATTTATAACCTTCCACATAAATGACGTCCACTGAAGTAAGATCTTTGTGTTTCACATACTTTTGTCATCCATTGGATCAGACTTCAACCGTGTCACCATTTTGTCCTGAACTGCCCACTGCAGTTGAGGCATGTTCTCATGCTGGTTTCTGCAAATACCTCTCTTTGGAGATTGCTGAGACCACAAGCCCATGCCAGATAGCCTTGCCAGTAATTACCGGATGGTAATGGCAGTCAGTCAGAACCAACCTGTGCTACATTCCAATTGGTGACCTAAAGGCTAAAAGCTTTGATTCCCATTAATAACGCTTTGAGCCTCTCTGACCCACCCCCAGGATGTGATTAAGAGCCTGTTGAATTCACCCAGTAGCTTTGGGTCATATTGTTTGCATTTTGCATTATTGTTGCATACTGTTTGATAATCTGATTGTTTTATTTGATTACTTTAAAGCGTGTTTCTCTGTTCTGTGTTCAGGAATGCGCCGTATTAAGATCTCCCCTCACCTAGGAAATATCTTTATGTTTTGCTTGTTGGTTTTTTTATTTTCTCAGCGGGTGAGCAAACTGCTTTCCTTTTTCTATTTGCTCAAAATAACAAACCGTCAAAGCTTGGAAACTGGTAATTTGGCAATTTTAGACAATCGCCTCATAACCACATTTTAGTACACCTTTGAAGCGGTAGAAGTTCAAAGGCTTTGAAAAGACGACTATTGCTTTGCCTGTTGCTATGAGTCATTTGAAGTAATTGGTCCTGTCTGATGTATGTTTTGAACTGAGGAAGTAGTGCTTTATTACCACAATCAGATACAGGTTTTTAGCTAAGGAAGTGGAGTTTTCCTCACAGATGTAGATGTCTGCTTGATAAGGCAGAAAACAGACAGATGTGCCTCTATGCACTGGGGAAGAGGTGTGGAGAAGGAGCAAATACAAGAGCTGAGAAAATTCCATGAGAGAGGTTTTGGAAACCTTCCCAGTAAGAAAATTTCTTACAAGCAAGGAAACTCATATTTTAAAGAGATAAATACTTAAATTCTTATATATGAGATAAAAGTGCCCATCATGGGTTTTTCAAGTGTTAGATTGTAGCTATGATGAAGATGCCTGAACGTATTTTGCTTTTTTTTTTTTAACATGGAATCATAAGGTATCGTTGTCATTGCATATTAAGTTGGCTTCAGGATAATATGGTGTAAGATTAAAAACTGGGATTGATGTTTACTTCTTATCAGTGGATAATGCATCCAGTGGCATCCAGTAAGGAGATGATGTGATTCTCTTTGCGAAGTATTTTACTAAAATTGAGAAAAAAAAATGAGAGTGCAAGCACCAGATCTCCACTGCCCGCCTCTCAGATGTGCATAAGAGCATCCTGCAAAGCTAGAGCTTCCTTCTGCTCCTATGGGGGAAGGGCTGAGTTGTTACCCCAACCTGGGGCTTGCCAGCTCCTGGAGGCAGAAGCCTTGTGCTCAGATGTGCTGGAGCTCAGTCCATCCATCTGTGCCACAGACATGAGTGCAGGAATTGTTTTTTGAGATGAGGGAGGATTTTCTCTTTCAATCCCCTATTGTATTGCCCCCACTGGCTATGTTGGGTCTGCAACACTCACTAGAGTCACCGTGCAGTTTAAAACATGTCTCCACATCCAGGGGATGTTTCATTACTGATCTGAAGAAGCAGTGGTCTGAGCACAACAGGCTGATGGTGATGTGAACGTTGATGCTTTTTCATGATCGAAAAAGAAAGGCTAATTGCTATCCCCTGGTAAAAGAAATCCTAAGAAATCCTAAGGCAGAATCTTCTTCCACTGCTGCATTGAAGAGGTCAGAGAAAAACAGTACAACAGTGGCACGTAATAGTAACGTATGATATCCATTTCAGTTTGTTAGTGGTGTTGAGAACAGACTAAGGAAAAGAACCCACATTTCAAAGGGAAAGGAGATGCTGGGAATGCTGCTGTGTGCTGTTGAGGGGAAATCCAGTATATGAAGACGTGTAGATACAGATATGTTGTAGCACCTTCGTTTTTATCTTGCTGATGGTGACAAAATACAGAGGTAGTTGAGTCTGACCAGCTTCAACAGGTCAAAGTCTATCATTGGTTTTGCCATGTTGAGTTTACCTAATGTCACAAGAATCAAAGTAAATGCCTGTTAGGCAGGACTGGGTTACTGCTAAGCCAACAAATAACGCTGCCTGGTGTTTTGTATCTGCTCCCTGCACCCACAATGGGAATTCCCTCTTCCCCTGCTTTGCCTCAGCCATGCATGCACAGCCTTCCCCATTGCAGCTCCAACAGCCCTGGAAACAGGAAAGAGAGTTTGGAAAGAACATGTGTGTGGGCACAGATGTGAAGGAGGGTTGGAATGTGGGCCAAGCCTAATGTCCACTGGAGTCAGTGAAAGGTAGTCTTGATGGGATCTGGATGGGGCCCTATGTGGAGTGTTCGTCCAGACTAATAAACTGTTGGCTCTCAGACTGTGTTTTGCCCACACATATATTCAGACATAAATATTAGAAGATCTTTCCTCCTTTAAATTAATTTTCTGTTTTGTAGTAGATCAATGCAGAGGGAACAAAATGATCCTAGTAGAGATTGTGAAGAGATGGGCGCTGATAGCTTTGATGATGTCTCCAGAAGTTTTTGAGTACGGAAAACATCGCATTTCTATTTAATCTAATGTAATTGGGTTTGGTGGTCTGATCTCATCCCCCATTTGTGCCCATCACAAGGCTGTCACATGTTCAGATAGAATAAGAATATTCTTAGGATCACTGAAATTGCCAAATCAGATTATGCCTACAGCGGGTTAACCCAGTATCCTGCCCTCTGTTACAGCCAAGTACGAGCAGAGAAATCTCCTGGCTTTGGAGCAATGGTGGCTGTTTCTTTATATGCTTAATACATGTGTTTTGTCCTTTCATTTTATTTATTTGTTTGTTTTATTTAGGAAAGGGCAATGAACATGGTTAAGTAGGCAGAAATGAAAATAGTTTGGCAGTGCTATTTCAGAAGCTCCAGTTACAGTTTACCCACATTTTGCCTGGCAAGGCATGAGTACCTTTTGAAAAGGAAAACCTCACCAATAACTTATAGAATAAATTGGTGAAAAAAAGATCCTAGGTCCCTGCCAACCTCAGCAAACTGGAATATAATGAAATATGGAACTTAACCTTTTTTACAGAATAAGCTTGACATCCAGATCTGGACACCAAACCTAGCAGAACTCCCCTTAGCCCACAGAGATCCTTGTATTATAAAAATAGAATCACATTTCAGGCTTGAGTATGTTACACAGCAACAGTTCCTGTTGAGAGCATCTCTCAGCATCCAGCTCAATGATTTACAAAGAAAAATCCTACATAGTCCTGATTAATGGAAAGGCCTAGATACACGGGTGGATCTGGAAAGCATCTCATAATATTTGACAGAGAAGATTCTTTTATTCTGAAGGGATTTGATCATTGTTTATGAAATTATGTGACTAACACAGCATCACTTCAAATGCACTGTTATTTTTATACTAGCATTACAGCTGGTCTAATAATTTGGATAATACATTTATTTTGGCAATAACTCATCGAATTTATTAAGAGTTCTTATCAACATGTTCATTTATCAATATTCCTTATGAGAATTCTTATCAATATTTTTCCATATTTGTTTTCCTTAAAGCATTCCTCAGAATTAAAGTTGCGTTCTACTTGCATTAATGCAAAACAAAAGGAGTTGATTAATTTGAAATGGCGACATCATTCTACTCCAGCCTGTGAAGGTTTACACTTGGCTTAAATTTAAGCAGAGGAGCAGCCCCGCTGCCTTCAAGGAGAGCATTTCTAGGTTAGTATATGCCCATTTAGGATATAGGTAGAGCCAATACAACGTTCATCTCCACATGCACAGATACCTGGCCTTGGGCTTGTGTGAACATACATATGTGCTCCTCTTGTTCCCATACTCGTTTCTATCTCTTCTACTTTACTTCCCTCTAAAAACACCACCTCCTTTCCTCAGCTTCTTTTGTGTTTTCACCAAAAAGTGTTCATTACAATAGAGGAGCAAAGCACAGGAGGATTTGGGCTTCTACACTAAGAGTATATGCATAGACTTCAGCTTTGAGTTGTCATTAATAGTCTTGAAAGCAATGCATTAATAGGAACAAGCCTGTAGAAGTCTCCTCATTTGCCTCCCTTGAATCACTTGCTAAGCCCAGCCCCTGCTTCTACCAGTGTGTAAAATTGTCACCAGAGATCCCTCAGACAGAACTAGATGTAAATATATAAGCTCCACTGAAATACAGCAGAAGCTGCACAAACCCCAGCACGCTAACATCTGTCACAGCTACTTCACATTCAGATTTTCAGAAACTTGTGTTATAGCTCAGCCATCACATTTGATTATCCTATCACCTTGAACACCTAAAAAGATTTTGGAGGGATATATCTATCATCTTATAGATGCATAAAGTCATGTATTTAAAGTGATGTGAGTGCTGCTGGTTGAGCCCTGATCTAACTCATACTCAAGCATGGGCTAAGCTTCACCCATACGAGCAAACCCAGCATCGAGAGCAGGGCTTATGAATGCTGTTTTGTACCTCTGAATATTGAAAATACTTCTGGCTTAAAAATATCCATCAGTTGAACCAGCATGGCACAATGCAAATTATGTCAGTCCACTGATAGAGAGCCTGATGCAGGGAAAATGTGTGCAGAGCATCACTTTTAGTGAGCAAGATGGCCATCAGAAGGGTTAATGCCATTCGTAACATTGCTCAAATATACCCATGTCCGTTTTAGCCTTTGCTCGTGCCACCTCTCTCTGTGATGATGCCATGTCATGTGATGTGTGGCTCTCCCTGGGCTGCCCAGGGAGGTGGTGGAGTCACCGACCCTGGAGGTGTTCAAGGAACATTTGGATGTTGTGTTGAGGGATATGGTTTAGCGTGTACTATTGATGATAGGTGGATGGTTGGACTGGATGATCTTATAGGTCTTTTCCAACCTTAGTGATTCTGTGATTCTGTGATTCCTTGGCCTCAAAGAGATGCAGCAGCAGGGAACAGAGCTGAGATATGGGAGCAAATAACAAGCCATGCTCATCGGTAAAATAAGGAAAACACATTTAGCATTTACAGTTTCTTCAGTCATCAGCTACATAAAAGGAGTTTTGAAAAAAGAAGCCTAAATGCATATTTAACCAATTGACCAGAATGGCACTGAAGGAATTTTAACATATTTTGAAAAATTGCCTAAATACATATTTACCCAATAGACTGGAACAGCTCCTTCAGAGTCTCTCTGGTCTCTTGGGTACGTAATACATGTTTTTAAAAACTGCCTGACTATATATTTACCCAATAGACCAGAACTGCTATTAAGTAAATAATACACATTATATAACGATGTCAATGATTTTTATTTATTTATTTATTTATTGTTGCCTTTTCACAATGATATTTTAAACAGATGCAAAGAAGATAAAGAGGTAAATGTAGGGTATTTACTAAGATGGTGAAAGGCCATGAATGTGAAGTTACCGTATGTATGTCACGCGACAGCAAATATCTTCAGTTGCTAGTGTGCTATTGTGTGTGTTTTTAAAGTACAAGGCATTGTCAAGTACATCAGAGCCTGAGGTGCTTAATATAGAAGATAGAGCAGCAGCTGGGAGTTGGAAAGGTCTGGCAGGAGAGAGGGAGAGGAAAAAAGGAAAGATATGAATCATATATTCTGAGGAAGGACGGGTAAATCAAGCAGTTAATTTTGAGAAAGCCTAAAGATAGCACAGAAAACACTGAAAATATATATTAAAAAAAAAAAAAGAGGAAAAAAAGCCCAACATCATGGCATATGAGACCTGTGTACCCCAGTACAGTGTACAGAAGGACTGTCTCACTGAGTACAGATGGTCCCCTCCACTTCATAACTGCCTTTAAAGAAAATCATCAGTTCAATTTGTTGACCCTTTTAAGGGTCTGAGACTGACAAAAGTTTCCAAGATGACTTTTCATTAATTCTCCATACATTTCTGAAAACACTAAAATAATTGCAATTGATAACATATTCTGATTGTGATTCTTTTTTTTTCCCCAGCGAAATAATTTACTTCTGAATACAAACATGAATACTTAGTGATTTCTTTTGGATCTGACCACATTTAGAATGGTTTTGATATCACAGAGGAATGGATCTGTCTCGCTCCCACTCTGTCCCACCGCACAGTGAGGGAAAAGCAGCAGAAAGTTTCAGAGACAAATAATGTTATTTGAAAGCAACACGCTCACTTCTGCATTGAAGAAACACACTTCTGTATTTAATTTTTCTTTCTTTTTTTTTTTCCAAGTTCAAAAGTTCTGAGCGAATAAGACAGTAAGGAGGGCTTCCTAGACTTTGCACAGATCTCCAGGTTGGCAAAGGATGAAAAATGGCCAGGAAGTGGTGGAAAGCAGTGAAGCCAACTTTTATTGCAGGCATATTTTTTCCATACACGAAGATTCTGCTTCCTGGCCAGGCCTCGTTTCTCACTGAAATCTCTCTGCCATCCATACACATTGAAAATATCATGTTCCCTGGTTGGTCAGCAGACACAGATTTGTTGGCACTGGACACGACACAGTCTGGGTTGGGTACCTGAGGTCCCACAGTGGTGCTGGATTGATGCTCTCCCTGGCTCTAGGCAATGGTACAGAAAACTCAGCAGTGAACGAGGTGCTCTGGGGCAGTTACTTTACCTTTATTTCTGCTTCAACTTTGATAGCCAGGCCCATAAAAGAAGTTCATAACACCACTGCGACTCATCAGTTCAGTATCACTGGTGGTGCAGTCAGCAAGAGGTTTTTGGCTATTTCGCTATTTTACCTCATTAAACCCTTAACTACA
Organism: Pavo muticus; assembly: GCA_016647715.1. NCBI lineage: Eukaryota > Metazoa > Chordata > Aves > Galliformes > Phasianidae > Pavo > Pavo muticus. Next base: position 4,963,022 of record JACDJE010000036.1, on the reverse strand, counting down.
TCAGCCAAAGCTCACCTCTTCATTTATTTAATGAGCTACTGAGTGTTATTAATAACATAACCCTGGACAGCAAGCGGCAGCTCTCAGCCAGGAGCCTGCTGGCCGTGCTGACCCTGTGGCTTTCCCAGAGGACTGAGACCCTTCTCATGCTTCATTCCACCACTGCAGGCTGCCTGGTTTGACCACATGTCCTTCTGCACATCCCCTGTGGGTAACATTTCCCCCCCTGCACACGAACATCTTGTTGGGAAGGGACAAAGAAAGGATGCTGAGAATACTGGACAAAGATCCAAAGCCACCTTCCGTTTTCCATAGAGCCCATTATTTCATGTTATATTATTTGCTACTAAACGACCATCAGATAATTTTTATACTTATTACCAAATTCATCCAGGCTTCAACTCAGCAGCTGATGGGTGTAAGTGTCTATATCTAGTTACTATCCCTATACTTTACAGCTCTCATTTCCTGAGTGCTGTTAAGTGAGAATCTGCTGTGCTAGAGACAGTAACGTGAAGGTAGCATTAATCAGTGCATCTGTCGTCTCTGTAAAGTTTAGAATAAACATATATTTACATCTATATCTCACTATTTGTTCTTAAAATCAGGCATTACTTTTGTTGCATCATTTCCAAACTCACTATTCACTATTTAGCAGCCTTCCTGCAAGACACAAAATCCATTGTGCAATAATTTCTAGCAGACTGCAGGAGTGTAAAAGTAGACAGTGTTTCCTTCAAAAAATGGAATCATCTTTCGCAGATGTAGATGTGTACTTGTTATGCCAAGATGAGACAGATGTGGCTCTATTCACTCAGGGACAGGTGCGGAGGAAGAAGAGATAAAACATTTGTAGAAAGTGTAAGCAACTGCATCGCTGTTGTTAAATAAATAAACATTCTGCCAAAATATATTAAAAAAAAAATTATTTGCTTATTTTTTCCAGAATGTTTATTTTAAGCTGCAACTTACTTAGCTGTGATTTATTCAGATTTCTGTTCCTGCATTGATTTAGATTTATAATATGCGTTCTATATAAAAACATCTGTTTGTGTGTAACTGGGGGAAGGTGCCTTGGCACACATGAAGAGCACATATGCACATGCATACACGCAGTTAGTGTGTAGAAAATGGACATAGAGGTACATGCACAAAGGTGAAGGGTGGAAAAATATCTTCCTTAATTTAATGAGGCTTTGTGCATGCGTGCGAAGGTCTGGGAGAGAGAAGAGAAGCAGATGCTGGTGTTGTCTCCTGTGGATTAAGCCAGTTCAAGCTCTGGATTGCAGGACTGAAGTTGGTAACTGTCGAAGAGCCTCATTGGCCTTTGACCAAATGGACACTAACAGGAAAGCTCTGTACAGAGTCTTCCTCACTTACCTCATGGGAAATGTGTGAAATGGTTTGGAGCATATGAAAGAGCTTGAAACTGGCTCCTGTTATCAGAGTCCAGGCGTGGCTTGGGAGGAGAGTCTGCAGGCAAACTGCTGGGGCTGAGGCTGGGCTCAGCAGAGAGAGGAGGTGACTCAGCTGTTGATACACTTGTTAAATATATTGCTGGTTGCTTGGGGGTTTTTTGGCTTTTTTTTTTTTTTTTTTGGTTGGTTCTTTTTTTGTGTTTTCATTGATGTTGTTATTTATTTCTTATTAATTAGCCTTCATCTAGCTCTGTGCAAATTTGCTGTGGAAAGAGCTGAACCGAAACACATTTGGCAGCTCCATGACTTTCTCATCCAAACAAGGTGGGAATGAATTGCAGAAAACTCCCTAGCAAAAAGCAAAAGCCACCTTAAAGTTGTAATGATGGGCAGCCCACATCACGGGCTTGTCCTCCAACCATAATAAATTCCCTTGCAGGGGTGTAGACAGCAAATGCTACCACGTTTCCCTTGGAGACTCCAGTAGTTTCTTCATCTGAATGTTGGGACTAGATGATGTTTATGGTCCCTTCCAATGCAAGCCATTCTAGAATTCTTTGATCTTGGACATGGGAGCCATCAATGAGGATTTTGTGATGAATGGAAGAGCCTAAAGTCAGGTCATCAGGATGGAGAGACCCAGTGGGGTTGGGGAGATGTTTGTCCTGGGCTTTTGCTGCATCACTTTGGAGAGCCTGGGCCCATGCATTGCATGCAAAATAGTTCTTCAAAGTAGTGATTGCTAAGGTCTGCGTTGCCTATTTGGTGTCCAGCTTTATGCTCATTTGTGCCCAGGTTCATTAGAGAGGCAGCTTGTAGTGTGACAAGGACCTTGTTCCTCCTGGGGACAGCAAGTGAGAATGAGTGCAGATGAGAAGAGAGGAGTGCCATGAAGCCGGTAAGAGCAGGATTGCTTTTCTCTGAAATATTTAAGTGAGCCAGGGGAGGGAGGAGAGCGGGGATGATAGAGACGGTGATAGAAGGAGGAGTGAGGATCTGCAGCTGTGAGGAGAACCAGGAGGAGGGGGAGCAAAAGAGAAGGATGGTGTGATTTGAAAAAAAAAAAAAAGAAAAAAGAAAGAAAAGAAAAGAACACATTAATTATGGCTCCAAAACAGGAATTGGAGTGGGAAACAGCAGCTGGGTGAGAGAAAGAAAATGGAAAATATGATTTCTCATTTAAAATACATTTCTTCAATCATAACACTGCAGGAAAGTGGGAATTTGCAGCTGGGCACTGATTTGTGGTCCCTGGTCAGAGGGAAGGGAATGAACCCTGGGCTCCAGGCAGCACTGTGTGCTCAGAGCAGGGAGAACTGCATGGGGTGGGCAGGGCAAAACACGCCTGTGTCCCACTTCCATGCAGCACAACTGCAAAAGGCTTTGTTTCTGTGTCAGAGCACGGAGCAGGAAGCACATCTGTAAGTAAAGTCAAGTGACTTTTCTGTTTCTACAGGCTTGTCAGCTTAAAGGTTTCTTCTTTATTTTTTTTTTCTCCTTCTTATTTCTCAGCAAGAGGGGCCAAAAGAAAAATAGCAAGTTTGTTCACCATGTGAGGTTTTTTTATCCTGGCTGTTATAGCTTGACCAATGAATCCAGCTTAACAAAAATATTTCCCTTTGTAGGATGAACATTCAAAGACTTCACTGGTCTGCGTCCAAATGTGAGATGCTACTTTGTTTGAATGCCAAGGATTGTACAAATAAACCCAGTTACGGAGGGCATAATATTAATTCTCCTGAAGTCTTGAGGAGCAGCAGTCACACACTGCTCCGTGAGGCTCAGTGAAATTTCTCTTTCTGCATATTTCCATCACCACGTGTATGGGTCTTCCATGTATGTCAACAGGAGTAGGGGAAAGCAGACTTTGTGTTTGCTCCCCAGGGAAGCTGGACATGCAAAGTGTGTTGCAATGATACTATTACTTCCTTTACATTTATATTTTCTACACCCAAGCACTGATTTGCTCCTTATTTAAGCAACATTTTCTTGATAAATTAAAAAAGCAGCAATAGCCATTACTGCAGGCTATATACAGCCTCTAATATCACTTAAGCATATTACAGAATATAATATCTGGTACTTAACGACTAACTTGCATATGAAAGCTCACATAATGTCTCATAAAACCCTTAAAATGGCTTCAGTTTAAGAGTCTCTTTAAAAAAAAAACACCTTCAGGGAATATTGTAAATGAAGTAGCACTCCAGCCTTAGAAAAAAAAAAAAAAATCACACACTTGCAGAAATTTTTAATATAAATTGAACACATTAAAAATTAATTTTGCATGACCATTTCGCATTGCAGTGCCAATGCATAGTTAAGATAAGGCCTTAACTCTTCTTTGTTTAAAGTAACATGGAAACGTGTCTCTCTCTTCGTTATCTGTACGTAATTATAATTTTCATTAATCAGAAATTGGAACCCCATCCTCTTTAATGACAGCCCTGGCTGGAGATCAATGAGACCCTACCTGTTTCACTGAGGAAACTTGGTGTAAACTTTTAGCAAGCTCATTAAAGAAAGGCATGACCTTACAATTAGATGTGGCTGTGCAGAGCTGCGTGCATGTTTTATGTCTTATGTTAGTCAGGGAGAAGAATCTGGTTTGTTGGTCTGTTTTATGACACTTTCCTAGCAGAAAACTTGTAGATTCTCCAGTGACGTCAATCGTCATCTTTGTAGACTCATCTGACATAAGTGCTGGCATCAAAGATGCTATACCAAGAAACAGTTTGAAGATATTACACTTCAGTGGGAAATATATACAGAAGAGATCTTTACTAATTTTCCTCTTCTTCTGACGTTTTTTGGTTGGATTCATGGCCATGGTTTTATGGCGAGGAGTTCCCTTGCCAGGTGTGCTGAGCTCTGTGCTCCATACAGGTGGTGACTGCTCTTAATGGCTGAGAAACACCCTAATCTTTGAGATGTCACTATGTCACAGCAGGCAACAGAACGTTCCCTGGTTGGACGTTGTTGAGAGACTTGCTTCTTTTAATATCCAAAATGTATGGTAACTTATTCCTTTCTTATGTTATTTACCTGTAGGACTTAAATCAAGTTTATAACCACATTCTGAAAGCTTGTTATGTGCTATAAGCACTTTAGAATATTACAAAATTATAATTCCTGACATTCATCTATGTCAGGGATTAAAATCTTAGTGAACGTTCATTAATTCCATTGGAGATGTAGAAGCAAAATAATTTGCAGTGTGGATTTCATCACTCCTATGGCTTCTTGGTCAATAGCGCCTTGTTCATATATTTCTTTGCAAATTAAAATACAGTATTTAGTTCAAACCAGTTCTGACATTACAGTCATAGAATCACAGAATCATTAAGGCTGGAAAAGACCTCTACGATCCCAAGCCCAAGCCCAACCAGCCCCACCATGCCCACTGACCACGTCCCTCAGTGCCACATCTCCACAGTTCTTGAACACCTCCAGGGATGGGGAATCCACCACCTCCCTGGGCAGTCTGTGCCAGTGTCCAACCACTCTTTCAGAGAATAAACACTTCCTACCATCCAAATTTCACTCAGCTAGTGAATGTGCCTTCAGAAGAAGCGCACAATAGAAGTGCTTCCTCCTCCCTCCCCAGTCACATCTTTGATCTCTTTATGTGTTTTATGCCTGTGGCTTTCTGAAGATGAGAACCTATGAGGTAGAGTGATAAGGCTGGTGGGCCATACTCACCACGCTTCATAGCTGTGTGGTCCAGCACCTGGGACGCAGGGTGCTGAAAGGTTTTGTGGTTTTAATTGACCCCTTCATCAAACATACCCATCTACTCTCAGGGCTGATTTCAGGTTGGATGTGCAGGTATCTGCAGAATCGCCTTCACAGATGTACGTGGCAGAAAGTTCCATGTGAAAATTGTCACGTTGTTCTTTATGGGAAAGATTCTTTCTACTGCAACACTGCAAGAGAATAAAAAGAAATTATCTTTCACTGCAAGTCAATTTGTGGGACGTAATGGCACAATTTAGAAAGGAATATTGCAGACAGTAAGACCACTTGGATTAGAAGTCTTGAATCAGTTTGCAGGGCTATATATTTCTATAGCGTTGTGTTTTGTTGTGTGAGGAATTTAATAAGAGATGTAAATCTAAAAACCGTGATGGTATTGCCATAAAATATAAAAGATTCATGTATTATAAATAGATACGATAAATAAATTATTTATGTGAACGTATATCTGTGTGTGATTGTGTGTATGTAGGCACACATTCACTTTTCTTTTTGAACTAATTAGTGGTGAAGTCATCTATCGTGCATTGCCCTGTGACCTGTGCAAGAGCTTTAATGGCATTTCCTGCAAAGAGCTGAAGGTAGAGCCTGCTTTGTGCTGAGCTACGGCAGCTCCAACTCATTCAGGTGGGGAATACCACAAGCCATGAGCAAAACAAAGCTATCCGAAGTGCCAAGCCAGCCCTGAGCACCACACGGGCAGACCTGAGCCCCAGGCATGACATAGGGGATTGCATGGACTCCTAACATCACTATTCAGAATCTTTCTGCAGGTGAATGTGAATTTTAGCAATCTCCTGCATATTCCCCTGCATCTTTCATCAGCAGCCGCACCATGACAACATTTTTGCTGCTCTGATTGACAATGTACTGCACGGTGTGCCAGCTCCCCAAGAGCATGTGCACTGCTCGTTAGGATTAAGTCACACAAACTATCTGGTAGGCACTTAAGGCTATAGATTTCTCCTTGGTAACCTGTTCATCTAAAGATATCCGGCTATACAGCCCCCTATTTTTAGGATGGGTGGGACTCTTCTAAATAAAGGCACGAGCAAAACAAAATTGGAGGAGGGCTCCAGAACATTAGAGAAAAATCCTATGTGACTTCAGTTATGTTATTAACTTTTCCACTTTTGCTGCAGAAGTTGTTTCTGTCAATATTTTACTTTAGCTGTGCTGAATGGGAGGAAGGAGCAGGGTCCAAGCAGATGGCTGTCAGCAAACTGATGACGGCAGTTGAGAATTAGTGTCCAAATACAGTATTTAAAACTTGCTACAGTACATAGTTTCCTGCGTACGCATGCCAAAATAAATCTGGTTTGGAGAACCTTTCGGGATCTTTATTTTATTTTTATTTGGAGCTTATTCTATTAAGAACAACTAAGCAGCAGCATACCTTCGCCTTGCGGGAGGGTGACTCCATCAGATACGAGATGCAGAACTACAGAAAGCTCTCCCCAGCATTTCCTCGCTCCAGCTATTGACTATCTAAGCATCTCTAAGTGTTAAGATGAATGACAATTGAGCAATAGCATTAATTTGCACCCGTTTTTTCCCCTTACTCACTCCCTCATCCACAGGCACTGTAAAAACCCCTCCTTGTGCCTGCTGCTTTTTTTTCCTCCTCCAGGCAGCCCTCCTGTATTAAGGGATGGGTACCATCGCTCTAGGAATATCTGACTTTAAATTTCCAGGATGCTGAGCAGAAAAGTTCCAGCACCCGAAGCACCTCTGCTTTTAGCAGATGAGTGCTGCAAAAGGCAGTGGCTATTTTGGCTTTGGGTCTGCGTGTGACTAATATGTTGTTGTAGATACCTGGCTGCAGTGAGGTCAGAGCAGGGGCAAGCTGTCTCTTCTGCAGTGAATTAGAGGCTTACATTCATTATCTTCCAATACCTCATTAAAACAGCTTTAATGTGGTGAACATTTGATGGTAGACAAAAGCTTTAATCTTGCGAATATCAAACACACCTGTGTTACATTTCCTCTTGCGAGCAGTTAGCAGAAACAGGTTAACAAGCTATTTTAACTCCTTAATCTGCTGAATTTGTGTGGAAACCAGACTTTCACCAGTCACCTGAGTTTGAACTCAGAAAAAAAAGAAAGCAGCCCACTAACACCCCTAATTTATCAAGCTCTTTTTTCAAACTCTGACTGCTCTAGACACTTTTAATCATCTGTTTAATTTTGCACCTTTTTTTTTTATCCTGATATATTATATGCAGGTTATACTTAAGGCCCAGATTTGCCCTATTTTTCTTCCTCATCTGACCTAGATTCAAATTTACACACTGTGAAATAGCTAATAAATCCCCATTAAGGTTGTAAAAGGTGAAGGTTCAACCAATGTGCAAGTCATCAAGTTCTAATGTAAAACTGAATGAGCCTTGATATTAGCAGCAGCCTCAAAAAGTGAGGCTGAAAGGCTCTACAGGTTTCCAGCTTTTTTTATGGGAGGCCATGCTTAAATCACCTAATCCGAGACAGCTCTGCTAAGCCCATACAACAACAGTGACAACAACAGGCCTCAATAACAGCGAGGAAAAAATAACGGCCTTCTCCAAACATGGGATGCTGGTGATTTTAATTTGTACCACCAACACGCTTTTTATTTTCCAGGCATTCCATATATTTTACTGCAAGTAAATACCATTCAATAAATATTTCCTAATAAATGCTACAACCTCTAAATACAAACATTCATGCAAAGCCCTCGTAAAACTTTTCTTTTGTGTATCTCTCCGTGTTTCTGAAACAGAGGTGTTTTTTGTTGGCTGTTGGAGGCTCAGAGAAGTACTTTGTCAGTCCAACTCAAGAGCGTTTTTTTTCTTACTAGCCATAGAAAGTATTACAATGATTTACAGAGACATGCTGAAAGTAAATTATGTTGTAAACGCCTGTCCCTCGGGTCGACAAAGAATCACAGGGAAAAAATGCAAAAAGTTTGAAATTCCCAACAGCAAAGGTTGACAGGAAAATATGGTGTTGTTTTTCTATGAGTAAAAGTAACTTTTATGTTGTGTTTTCCCATGAGAAATTATAAACTTTCAAAGGAATTTTAGTCTCTTGTATGCACACATAAGAGCAATTTATCTGGTACTGCCCCAGTGAAAACACTGTTAAGACTTTAAAGCTGTTAGAACTATGGCTGAACTTCATCTAGACTGCTACTACTTATTTGTTCTTGCTGCCTCTTCTTGTCAAAACATTTACTCAGACTTCGAAGAGTTGCAAGTTGGCAACGTGTTAATAATATTAGAATGCATTTGTGTCGGCCATGTGGCTGCAATATTTGAGTAAATTCATCACTTATTTAATGAATAATGAATTCACGAGAGTAGCTATGGAGACGTAGAACCATATGTAGTAAATTAAATGGGAACTTGTCAACGTACAGTAACAGCGAATGTCACCAAAGTAGTTTTGTCTGTTTTATAGCAGCAGTGATGCACTTACATTGAGATTAGTGTGTGTACTTTTCTTACTACGTATAGTACAGTCACATTTTTTCGCACTTAAGTTGTAACAGTGATTTCCAACAGGTGTGACATACAAGGTGAGAATTTACACAAGTTTCTCTTTGGTAGCAAAGGTGGAAGAATTTCAAGATATTCAGCCTGCAAGTAATTAACATTTTGAAAAGATAGATAGTTACAGAACTGCAGAGGTTTGTTTTTTTGGAAGAAGTCACAAAATAAAGAGGTGAATGGATATTACTCGTATCAGTTCTCAGCTGCCCTAGAACATGGTGGAAACTCCAGACATCAAAGATGTCTTCCAAGATAATCAACAGAGAAAATCAGGCCTGAAGAATAGCAGCAGCAGCTTGGAAAAGAAGGAAGTTAATAGGAAATTGTGAAAACAGGGTGGTGAATAATTTCAGAAAGTTGGGCCCACGTTTCTGTTTGTATTCAGAGCTGTGAGCAGATTTTTGGACATCATGGCGGATCTCGCTGGTGCTGCGTGCCCCATTTGCAATGTTCAGTGGTTAGCAGTACATCTAAGACTTAGAGGCTGAAGTCCAAGGGCCTTCTTAACCCCTTTTCACCTAGATAAGAGCCCTATTTCCCCAATGATCAGCTATTCTGATTCTCTTGCTGAAGCTGAATCATACACACTGGGTGTAAGGACTGTATGACTATGTAGTTAGGATGCAGAAGGAAGAAAAATTCCAATGACAGCTTTAAAGGAATAAAATCAGATTCAAGAAGGTAGAAATCAGCCATGTAGTACCTTCTCAGGAAATTTATTAGGAATAGGGAGATCAAAACTCAGGTTGGTGATTCCAGGTGGGCAGCTAAGGAAGCATTTCAGGTTGGGTGATCTTCAGCTTCCAATTTTGACAGTATCCAAAGATCTTAGAGAACCTGTATTCATAGGCTCCATTGACAAAACAGTGAGAAAAAGATAATGTGTAACTAGACTGTGTTCATGGAGGCATAGGTTTGGAACTGTGTAACGCTAGCAAGCATACCATATTTGTGTGCATGGCTAAGTTTTACCAACCTGGAAGACATCTATGGTGCAACCCAAGTAGCTGTAGAATTTGAGATCCTGCAGAGTTGACCAGGCAACTTCACATTTTGTGCTGAGGTTCTACTTTTGGTGTAGAAAGAGAGAACTTCCTGATGATCTAGCCAAAGGCTGTTTGCGTGTTTAAGTAGGCATAGCTTCATTGCAATCAGAAAGAATAAACAGTGTCATGTTACCATATAAAACACAGATGCTCTGCTCCTGATGGTCCCAAGGCAGGACAGGAAATAGTCTTTAAGAAACAAGAGCAGAGCTCATATAGACTGGAAATATCTTCATTTTAATTTTATTAGAATCATAGAATGGCTTGGGTTGAAAAGGACCACAGTGCTCATCTAGTTTCAACCCCCCTGCTATGTGCAGGGTCACCAACCACCAGACCAGGCTGCCCAGAGCCACATCCAGCCTGGCCTTGAATGCCTCCAGGGATGGGGCATCCACAATCTCCTTGGGCAACCCGTTCCAGTGCGTCACCACCCTCTGTGTGAAAAACTTCCTCCTAATATCTAACCTAAACCTCCCCTGTCTCAGTTTAAAACCATTCCCCCTTGTCCTATCACTATCCACCCTCGTAAACAGCTGTTAGAAAACTACAGCCAGCAAATATCTAGCTTGTAATGGGTTCCGCTTAGGACATCCTCGAGGCTGCAGAAATTTTAAATGCTCTAAAAGACCCAGAAACATTTCAAGCCATAGAGAGTTCCAGTCTTGTCTCTTTTCAGGCATAAGACTCTCCAACAAGTAGTTCCTGAAGAGCTAGTTTGTGCCACGGAGCCCAGTGAGACTGATGACATGGCTGTAGCATCCACCCACTGCCCCTCTGTGCACAGTAACCCAGAGCTCATCATACTAAAGACACAAGTCAAGCAACAGATCCATTTTACAAACTTAGCTCCTGAGATCTTCCTCCTAAGATTCATTAAAATGTAATTTCAGGAACCCGTGTCACACCTACAAAACTTCCCCTTTATTTTTTCAGCTGTTGAGTTGTGTTACATCTCCTCATGTCACGTCATGTTGAATAGCATTATTGCCTTCAGAAATGACGGGACAGAGCGTGACTTAATGTGTTTTGAATGATGTGACACTATGTGACATATGTCATAAAATCATTGTCACCCATCAAAAAAAGTGACAGATCAAATTCAAACAAATCTTACTATATACTTTTAGTGGCTACCCAATCAAGTAAAAACAAGTTATTTCAAATTGTGAGCCAAAAGCGTGGGAGTGTGACTCATTTTCGGTCAGTCCTTATATGCTTAACTTGTTGTTTTACATTTCTTCCACATTTCTTCACAGTGTTTTATCCATTTGGTGGGGAGGAAGCGTGTCTAGTTCATTCATATTATTCAAATATTGTTAATATTTGTCAGTCCATTATTTCTAAAAAGGTTTTGTAGTCGTTCCCATGAATCATCTCCATTTACTTTATCTTCCCTGATGCCTTTGAGTTATTACAGTGTTATGAAAGTAGCAATGTTATGGAAAAGGTTGAATTTGTCATCTTGCAATGCAGCAAACAGAACTATCAAGGAATTGATATCAAGGAATTGAATCAAAGAATTACAATCTTCTGTAATGCTACATCTGACGAATACAATATCTATTCAAAAATACCTTTCTAGTTTATTTCCACCCTACAGATCTGCTCATTGAATATTAATCATAAGAAATGTAAGACAGGAGGGAGAAAATTAAAAATAGCTTTGCAAATGAATTGCTTCATCTTCAGACTAAACCAACATCGGTATGGGAATAAGCCCAAACAGCTTTTCAAGACTGGAGCTGGGACAACTGGCAACATCCAGCAAGTAGTACCAACATATTACCATTGCACTAATTGCAGAGTCAAAGACTGAAGGTTTCCAGAGAGGAAAGGCACCATCATACAGTTAAAGGATGTGAAAGATGGTGTGGGTGCCGTCCACCATTGGGATCACATAAGGGAACCCTGAAACGTCATAAAATTCCACTTGGATCTGTTGTCACTACTGTTGGTTGTATGGAAAATTAACACATTTAATTAACTGCCTGACCAAAGCAGCTGTTACCTTACATAAAACCTTGAACACTGATGCCCAGCATATCCCACTAGGTGTTTGAACGTGCCAGTGGCATAAGACTGATCATATTTTTACTGAATGACACAGCATGATTCCTCTTGCAACACGTTCAAGTCAAGATCTTTAAATTCTTCACAGAGCCCAATGATGCTCCAGCCCAAATTGCTTAATAATGCTGTTGTTCAGCCAACAGGATACACCACACATCAAAACACGTCTGGGCCAAACCAGCTCCTTTAGCTGCTTTTGTTCTACAAGTGTTCCTGCTGCCTAGACCATGGATACATTTGGCTTGTGATTCCCATCACTGGTAGCAGAAGTACTATTTTATTTATATTCAATTTCTATCATTTATGGCAGATGGTTACTCGCCTTAAATTTTTAAAAATTACCTTGGCTGCAGAATTTCAAATTAAAAGTAAACTATCCAAGTCAGAGGCAACTTTAAGTTCAGTTATTTTTACCAAAGTTGTTTTCATAACAGTGCTCATCCTGTGCATGTAAGTCTCCATGCATGCAGACATCTATTTTTATACATAGTTTTTTGATGCTTGGAAGTACTTTTCTGCTATACATCTCTATGTGTATAGATTTCTTTATTTGTATATAAAGTAAGCCTTTTCCATATATATGAAATAGTTATGAGTTATTACATTATTTCATTAATGAGAAGGATATCCTGCACATAGCAGAACATTTTCTAAATGTCATTGTCAAGTTATAAATCAAGTTTTGAAATACAGTAACCTCTGGACATGGAGAATTTTCTCTCTTAGTACTTCTACTACTGATTATCTCTCCACTTCCCTTTTGTAGTAATTGGACAGATCAATATGATGGGAAAAGGTGTTTCACCAGAGGTGTAATGACAAAGGATCAGTGTGATAGAAAGGTGCTATAAAGGAAGGGATGAAGGTTGCTTACCTGTATCAGAATTCCAGGTTCACAGAGGAAAGCTCCACCAAGGAGGGATCTCCAGAAAGAGATCCTTGCCTAGTGGCAGTCAGCCCTTAAATGCGGTCTAAGAGAGGTGGAGCCAGGCTGCACCCCTTCCAATTATATAGGTAAATTGCCTTCACCTGTGCTCCCAGGGCTGACCAGGCCCTTTCCCCAGGTGCTCAGTCAGTGGTTCAGGCTGTGACTTAACATTCCCATACACCTTTCTATGCTGTGATAGCCACGATGTGTTGTAGCAAGCTAAGAGTGTACACTATGCACAGAAGAGGACAGTTACTCAGCCAGAAACAAAGTGGCACAGCCTCACCAGTTTCAGCACAAATATTCAGGCTTAATATGTGGCCATTAAATAATATCTAACTTGCATACAGCATTTCCTTCCACAGGTTTCAAATCACTGCAAGAGAAATAGACCCCAGTCCTGCAAACACTTATGTGTGCGTAACTGTGCATAGGGGAATAATCCCATTAAATCAATGGGATTACTCGTGTGCATAAAGTTAAGCATGTGTGTAAGTGCTTGCTGGAGCTGGGCCTGAGAGAAATGACAGGGTTTTTGAGCCACTCATACAGCGGGTGTGAATGTTCCTATTCTGGTTGTGTAGCTTCAAACACTCCTCTCTAAGTCAAGTGGTATTTGTGAAGGAAAAAATTGCCCTTTTTTCCATCAACTCAGGACATTTTAAGAATCTGTAAACAATCTATTGTCATAACACAAGCACAGCTTATAAAGAGGTCTCAATAAAGCTGAACAAACCAGTTTCGGGCTGAATTCACTGACAAGTTGGGTGCCTACAAGGTCTTATGACGTATCCTTTCGTATTTGCAAGTTTATATAAATGGGCTTGAATCTAAAGGTCGTAAACTATGTGTAGATGTGAATCATGCTTTATTTCTTGATAATCTTGATAGTCAAGCGAAAGTATAATTGAAAACTAAAAGAAGCAAACAAATAGAAATAGCAATTATGAAATCAGGAAAAAAGAAGCAATCCTGTTTGTACATAAAGAGAAACTAATTCAGCCTAAGTCAGGGTGCACAAAAGTTCGCTGTGTAGGCAGGAGATGACTGAGTCAGAAGTATTTTGGGAAAAGAGCAAAGATGGTAGAGAATGAAATGCTGTGCCTAAAAAGTCCTGTTATCCATCCAGGGAACAGCTAAGGACTTAGGAACAGAAATAGAAAGAACTTCTTATCTACAGTTCCTCTTTCAAAGAATCGTAGAATGACTTGGGTTGAAAGGGCCCTCAAAGATAATCTAGTTCCAATCACCTGCCTCAATTCTCAACCAGAATTTAAACAGTTCAGTTCTTAGGGCTGGTCAGAGGTAGATAAACCCAAGCAAGGGTGTATCTACACATCATATTCATAGCTCCATAACTGTTAAATATTAGGTGAGTATCCCCCAGAGATCAAGAACTGGTGATTGAAACTGGAGAAATTCAATTTATCCTTTCACCATTTTGTGTATTGAATAAACCAGTGATTTATAGTATGTTGACTCAGACCCTTGTGCTGCAGAGTAGACCCTTGAAAACAGCCAGACTTTAAAATAAACACACAAATATTAATATACAAATTATTAGTATTAAATATCAAATATGAGCATACACAAAATAGCAAATATGAGTAAGTGACAGTATAAAGCATGGGGACTAGAACTAGCCTGACCCCTATATATTACAGAAATAAAAGTAGAAAATTGTGTGTGGTCTTCCTCTGATGCCATACTCAGGATTTTTATTGCAAACACCTTTCTTCAAACACCCATTTAACATGCATCCATCTGTCAGGCAATGTTTTCCACAGCAGTGTTAATGTGCATGTGCCCCCATCCACTTTGGTAGTTCACACCTTTAACTAGGGCTGGAGCCAGAGTGAAATAAACAGGCTTCCACAGTTTGAGTATGAAAGGCTCAAAAACGTGAGAGACGCTCCATCAAAAAGAAGGAATAAAACAAAAAACAAAGGAGGGAGGGCAGAACGCAGGTTTGAAAGGCAATGGGCTTTAAAACCTTTCTTGCAGATATCTCTTCTGGAAAGTAAGAATGAGTAATAGCTCGGAGACAGAATAGAAAGTAGTACCAGGTGAACACATCCATTGGTTGAAAGAAGAACCCTTTGCCCAGCTCACAAGCAGATGCTGTACCTTAGCTTGTTTTAAAGGCTTCTGGTTTTAGATTGCTTGTCCAGAAAGGCTTGTTCAAGAAGACTTCTGTTTAAAAAGACTTCAGTTAGTTTTAAGAAGAGCTCCTCAAAGAATGCATCATTCTAAGCTCTAAGTTTCCCTACAGCATTTTACCTTTCTTCAGAAGAAGAAAAATAAATCAGCGAGATATGAAACTTGAAAAAATACACTATGAAAGTTACCGCCTTAATGAAATATTAAAAATGCATCAGGAATACAGTTCTGGCATTAAAAATAAACAATAACATTTCTTCCTAGTTACGGTTCACTTCAATTCTTTAAAAATTAATTATTACCTCTTTAAATATTTGATTAAATTAGATTTGGGTGGGTTATCGCTACCCACAAAATACACGTTGTTGTGTATAAATTTGCTTTCTTCGGTTTCTGACATGTACGGGCGTGTTGTATGGCTGTATGATTATTAGAAAACTAAATC
The DNA here is from genome assembly GCA_016647715.1 of Pavo muticus. Taxonomy (NCBI): domain Eukaryota; kingdom Metazoa; phylum Chordata; class Aves; order Galliformes; family Phasianidae; genus Pavo; species Pavo muticus. Next base: position 4,947,666 of record JACDJE010000036.1, on the reverse strand, counting down.
CAATGACTCTGTTTTGGCAGTTTGCAAAACATACACTACAAAGTATGCACTGAATCCTGTCACTTTGGATGAAAACGCAGTATTATGTTAGAAATCTCTTAATAAAAGAGGAAAAGTAAAGCAGCAAAATTACATTATGCTTGGGACTTTCACATCGTATCTTATCATGTTGGTGTATCTCACGTGGTAGGAAGGCCACATTATTTTTAATAATGGTTAATTAGGATTTGGGGATAATAGCCTAGAAATCATAAGGAATTGCTAGACACATAAAGCCTATTCTGCTCTCAATGCATGAGGATTTATAACTGTGTAGATAGCAAGGAGAGAATAAACCATGTAGCATGTCCTAGGAGAGGTAAGACAATTATTTCACAAGTATTTTGATAAAAGCAAATTAGTATGTCCGACTGGATAAATAAGAAATGCTGTTGGGTGACTGCAGTGGCTGATATAGAGTTATAAAATATTAATTTAAGTGAAACACATATATTATAAAGGTAGTCTGTAATGATAATAGTAACAATAAATCTTTCTTTTCTCTCCTTTTGCCCATATTTTACACAGAGATTTAGGGCTGCTGGGATGCTGGCATGGCAGTCCAGTTCCCCTTTATGACCAAACAACCAAACAATAGCAAAAGGTTTCTCAATCATTTTCCTCTTTCCCTGTTGGAGGAGAGGATTTTAGAATTAAGAGAAATATTGTCAGTCCTTGGCCTCCATACCAGTATTGCTAACAAGAAAACACAGAGGGAAAGGCTTTTTCTTGGCACTGGGGATGAGGACGCGTACCAGCAAAGAGCAGTGTTGCGACTCAGTTCAATCTGCCTGGATCAGAGAGGAGTCAGCAGGGATTTCGGTCGTAAGAGACCCCAACTAAGTTTAAACACGTAATTGAGGGGATAAAAAAGGGATTCAATGTGATGTGTTAAAACCTCACTAACCCAAATTTTACTTACTAAACTTACCTGTATGAAGATAAATTATACATAAGCTCCATTCTAGAAGGTTTAGGTTAGATATTAGGAGGAAGTTTTTCACACAGAGGGTGGTGACGCACTGGAACAGGTTGCCCAAGGAGGTTGTGGATGCCCCATCCCTGTAGGCATTCAAGGCCAGGCTGGATGTGGCTCTGGGCAGCCTGGTCTGGTGGTTGGCGACTCTGCACATAGCAGGGGGGTTGAAACTAGATGAGCACTGTGGTCCTTTTCAACCCAGGCCATTGTATGATTCACAACTGAAACAGCCAAAAAGGTGCATGTTTTTAGTAAGATCAGCTGAAGCGAAACTTTACCTGAAACCAAAAGTTCTTTCTGTTTGTGCTTCTTCAAGAGAGAAATGACTGAGTTATAGAACCAAACAGAAAACAAGAATGTTTGTCTTTGGGGAATGTAAATTCTTTTTTCAACTACATTGAGTATATCCAACCTAATCCTTAGGAAGTCAACATTAAAAAAAAAAAAAGATTCTCCTTTTAAATTAATATCACAATATCACAGTGCCAACATCTGGCTTCTGACGTTATACTTGTTGGATGGCTGCTTTGAAATGGTAATTGACTTTGTAGTAAAAGTAAAGAGTAGGTGTCTTCAGACAAGTGTTCTTCCACATCCTTCATCGAGATCCCATTGGTTACGCAGAGTTCAGACTTCAGTGTTTAAATGCCTGTTGAACTGGTATGGTGGATAGGATTTTGTGTCACGATATGCATCCTCTCATTCATTAAAATGCACAAGTAAACATCACCACTTTTCTTTTGTAGGAGAGTGCCTATCAGGATATGTACTTCATGCCATATACATCTGATAGCAACTCAGCTTCGTGCACTGCTTCAAACAGCTTTAACTTGCACTTATTTTTTCAAACTGAGATGCCTAACTTTGCAGAAAGACTGAGCTTTTGGCATGAAATGCACCCGTCTATCCAAGCAGCACAGTCTTCTCAGCCTAAAATAGAACTAGAGTGGACTGAAGAGGCTGCACAAGGCATTCATCTGCCCTTTGCTGTGAAGTAGAGACACCCAAATAATAAAAGCAAGATCCGGAGGAATATCAACTATCTTGTGGAGAATGAGAAAGAAAGTGCCTGGAAAACCAGCCTGCAGCTTGAACTCTCTTCCTGCTTCAGTGCCTTCCTTGAGTGCTTCAGCTCAACAGCTATATACAGCTCTGAAGCACTCAGAGTCGTAGAGAAGGAAGCTGGGCACAAGCAATAGCATAGGAAAAACATTTTCATCATTATATATGTAATAATCTGAGCTTCATTTGCATACTTTGATTTTGCTGTTCGTAAAGTTTGGTCCCCTAGGCACTCAGTAAGGTCACTTGAGGGGCATTGGGAAGTAGCATGGAGAGGCAATGGGAGAGCTGGCCCACAGCCAAGGAACCTGCCCAAAATTGGAAATAAGCTGTTCTTGTTTTTGGGGGGGAAAAAAAGGGAGAAAAAAAAAAAAGACAGCTTTGGATGGGAAGGCTGTTTCCACAGCCAAGAGGAATTATTTGAGTTGGCTAATGTAACACGGCCAGTCGAGCCTTTGCCTTTCATATCCTTACTTGCCTGCCTCCCTGCTCCTCGGGGCAGTCTGAAGGAGGGAAGGAACAGACAGATGTTCCTGGCCTGTGCTTCTGGGATGTGAGAGCACATCCAAGAGATCTGTCACTCTCCAGAGGCACCCAGGTGGGAGCTGGGACTCACTGCTGGGTCATGAGGGTCTCGCTGTCATCCTGGGAAGTTGTTGATGAAATGCCCAAACTTTTCCAACTACAAAATAAATGGGAAAAATAATAATAATAAAAAAAAGAACAGATTTACTTGAAGGGAGGGAAAATGTGTTCATCTTCTCTGCCACTTCTGTTGCTTTTTGTTGCAGTTAGAAAGGCAGGCTGGTCCAAAAAGGAGGGGGTGGTTACCTTGTTTCCTAGCTCCTAGAACAACCTTCTTGCCATTCCTCTTCTGCCCTTCTTAAGGTAAAAGAAAAAAAAAAAGGAGAATTTTTAGTCAACAGTTTTCACACAAGACCAGGATCCTGTCCTGCAAACCCGAAATGGGATGGCCAGGCAGGTCCCTATGGGATCCCAGTGTTTCAGTGGCCCAGGATCATTGGAGGTTTGGGTTAAGGGAATAGTAGGCAACAAGTTGGCATCAGTTTGTGCTGGCCTGGTGGGTCTCACTGTCTCCTGCAGCCCAAGAATACTTATATCCATATAGTAATGATGAAGATTCATTTGTAAGGATGAAAACCCCATAAATTCTGTCATGATTTATTCACTCAAACCACACAACCATGCAAGCTAAAGTCAAATCATACAATCTAATGAAAAGTAGGTACTGGCATTATTCCACCTATCACAGAACTGTCCTCAGACTGGAAAGAAAAGCTTACAGCGTTCTGCTCCTCAAGAGTAGGCTTAAGGAAAAGGAAATTATTTGTTTAGTTATGGTGACATCAAAGCTATAGGTCATTCACAAAGAGACACCTTTCCAATTTTTAGGGGACGATGCAGAGTTGAATGTCGTAAGTGGCTGGGAACCACCAGCAAATATAACTAGCTACAAAACATCAACATGGCTGACATTAATGGCTCAGAATAGGTCAGATTCTGATTTTTTTTTTCCTCCACCTTTCCTCTCTTCCTGTTGTCATGTGAAGCGCACTCCCAGCCTGAACACATCACACAATTCCTCTTTGGTTCTCTCGTTGCAGCTCATACGTCCTTCATTCTCACACCGTATTTAAAATCACTACATAATGCAGTTTTTGTAGGAACACTTTTACTCCCCTGTATTCATCCCAGAGAAGGAGGAATTTTTTAATGAATTTTTTTTTCTTGCAGTGCTCATTCTCATGCCCTTTTCCCTCTGCAGTGAGGGTCAGTCTTCCCCTGATCTACTCAAAAACAAAGAATAAATGATAACATACTGCTATTGCAGCTATATTTGCTCGTAATTGATATATTTATTTCCTTTATAGAGGTGTTTTACCTCTTTTTCAAATGAAGTGGCCCGCTATCAGCAAGTTATATTCGAGAACAAAAACATAGTTAAGACATCAGACCTTAAAGTTACCAGCCTTTAATACGACTGCAGAAAAGAAACTGTGTTTCATTATACATGAGTTTTACACCATTTAAAAACATGTGAAAAAGGTCAAAAGGTCTTTTTGTGCAATAATTCTGCATGGGTCATCCCCCATGATGTTCAAGAGGTTTTCTGTCTTATGCATTCCCAAATGAAGTTAGTTAATGCATTCACTTAAATCTCCATGCTTGCTGTCCCTTCTGTCCTTCCAGCAGAATCTCCTCCTCCACTTTCCTATCACCAAATCTAATCTCAATTATTTCTGCTTCACCTCCATCAAGCACACAAATCCAAAGCCCATCTGCAACTTCAAGTCCCCAAAATCAATGCGAAGAACTTTCTTTGTTCTAAGGATTAGAGTATTTTAGTGTTTATTTTTTAATCTATTTTTGTATGCTTGAAGTTTGGAGCTCCTGTTGGGATACCACTCAGAGCTATAATTAATTACCTTGTTTACTTTATGCAGAAATTTTCTTTTATTGGATAGTAGTAGTCAGCAATTGGAAGTGAACTCAGAGATCTAGCTCCGTGTCTCCTGGAAGTGATCTAACTGTTGGATCAGTGTGTCCCTGGCACATTTGTAGAACAAATTCATATGTCGGTTTCCACAAAGTACTGGTAGTGTCTCAGCTTGCCAGCTCTTCCGTTCTCCTGCAAATGAAACAAAATTCGAACTTTAAATCCAGCCTCTGCAGCCTGTTCCAAGATTGAAATTCAGATGCACGGATCAGAGGCCACCTCTTTAACATTAGCTTTGGTTAATCGAGAGCTTAGATGGACGTGCTTTTTCAGATGCGGATTGGTATTGTGGGAACCTGACAGAATCATATTGTTTTGAACATTTTCAAACGCGCCAGTGATGTTTTGAGAAGTATTGATCTCTTGTGGTTTCCATAATTTAAAACACCTTCTGGATCAGGTAAACTCAACAGACTGGCACACCCAGTTGAGCCAAGTTTTCATGCTTTATATCTTATACTCTGAATTAAGAGGAAAAACGAAAATGTTCAAAACAGATTTGCTTAGGAAGCCCCACGTTCATTGCTGCAGTGCCTGCAGAAACTTCACCAAAAACAGTGGAACAGCAGCTCTCTTTTAGTCAAGCCCTTAATTTGCAGCCTGTTAAGGGGTTTCAGATTTTGACTGATCTGAAAGCCCTGCCCCAACAGGGCTGATATAAGATATTTCACAGTGTATTATAAATAATACTTTTAAACTCAAATAAACGAGGTCTCTGAGCATTTTTTTTTTTCCTGAAAAGTTTTACTATATTTATGAAAATTTAAATATGCCTCTTGAGAACCAAAACCATCACAGCAAAGAAAACAACAGGACCAGACACGAGAGCACTTGTATTCTCAGCACAAAGACATTTTAAAAGAAGACAAAGCCTGACATTTGCCCCATTTTTAGGTGAACAAAAATACATAAATAAATTACTAAATAGGCTTATTACAGAGTCATTCTGCTTTTTCATATACCTACAGCGAAAATGAATCATATTTTAATGCAGGAAAACCAGGTGACAACATATTTGAATTCTGTATAAGATAATGAGCTGTATTTTCATTTGAGATGTGTCAAAATAAAATACCACTGGGAGAAAGTGTGTCTTACTGAATCCTTTATAATAGGCAACATAACCAGCAATGTGTGAAACCAGAGAAATTCAAAACCGCATACTAAGAATCACCTTTAAAAGGTGGCGAGAATCTTTTAATTCTTTCCAGCTCTTCCTTTTGGGATAGATCACAGAGAGGAGAACCCTCAACAAAGATTTTGGGGTCCGCTAAAGGGAACAGTTCTTCCATGGCAGATATTGGTATTTTTGATAATGAAATGCCCACCTGATGGTACAAACCCTGAGCTGAGCTGTCTGAGATATGGACTGTGCACAAACAGACAGACCTTGAAACTCGCTCTAATAAAACCAACAATTTTCTTTTTCTCATTTTAGTTATTTCAATCACTGCCGAGTCTGCATGGCAAGAAAAAAAGACAAAAAGGATTTTTTTTGTGTATGAACGTGTAAATGAATGAAACACAAACATGCCCCACTGCTCTTCCCAAGGTGGATAAATCATCATCACATGTCACTCTGAAATGGAAAAGTCCTAGGGACCTATAAAGTCATAGAATGGCTTGGGTTGAGAAAACCTTAAAGATCATCCAGTTCCAGCCTCTGCCTTGGGAGAGACACCTCCCACCAGACCAGACTGCTCAGAGCCCCATCCAACCTGGCCTTGAGCACCTCCAGGTATAGGGCACCCAAAGCTTCCCTGGGCCACCTGTGCCAGGGCCTTGCTATCCTCTGAGTGTAGAATTTCCTCCTTACATCTGATCTAAAATTACCATCTTTCAGTTTGAAACCATTACCCCTTATAAAATGTTTCCACGTTTATTATAAGCCCCCTGTAAATACTGAAAGTCTTCCTTCTCCTTTGACATGAGTCTGTTTAGAGCAAAAAAAAAAAAAGGAAAAGGGCAGGGCCTTGGACACAGACTGTGCTGCCTTGCAGCATTGCACTGCCCTCCCTCAATGGCTCCATGCAACCTCACATCATCTTAGAGATGTTCCATCACCCTTCTGCACTGCTCAACTCTCTCCAAACTCAGATGGGTGACAGATGCTTTTTCCCCTCCACCCCATTTTTTTTCAACAGGATAAAAATAAGTGATTTAAAGGAGTCTTTCTCTAGTACCCAACCAGCTAGCCCTGCCTAATATTTGCAGTCTAAATAATCGCCATATGTGGCAGTGGAATACAAGTTTGTGGGCTTTTCTTTTTTTTTTTTTTTTTTAATAGAAGTTAATCCAGCTTTGAGCTGGATTAATTCCCAATGAGGCTTGGGGACAGACAGCTGTTTCTCTTCTTTTGCATGGGAGCATTGCCCTCAAAAATCCACCTATACTGATCAGCTTCCCTGATGCGCACAAGTTGTGCCTATTTTTGAACTCTTGTTCACGTTCAGGGACAGCACTGCAATAATCTCTGCTTCTCCAAAAAAATAAATAATAGGAAAAAAAAAAAAAGTTATGACATTTGGAAATCTTCTGTTGACTATTTAGCCATGGCATAAGAAAGGCTGCAAAGCTCCCATCTCATCTGGAGAGTTGGGAAGGAGGAATATTTGCAAAGGAGACATTGGACAGGAAAATCAGTATTAGTCTGTAGGTCAACAGCAGAGCCAGATAAATCCTGTGCTGACTCTTAAGACTGAAATCTCACAGAAACATTTTTAAGGAAACAAGCCTTAAAGTGCTTATTTACCCTGCAGCAAGCAACAAGCATTGGTGAAAATAACAACAGGAAAGAAGAGGGGCAGAAGACTAAACCAGATGCTATTCCCAACAAGTAACTTGCATTTTCCAACTTGCTAGTACTGAAAATTGAGTGATTGCTCTACCAGAGTTACACGCTTCCCTATTATTCCTTGGCCTGAGTACCCCCCAAACCATCTCTTCATCCAAGCAAATTAAATTTCGGCCAACAGACATGGAGGGTATATAGTATCCAATCAGCTAAGTTTGGTCATCAGAATATTATTTCCAAAGCAAGGCTAAAAATCATACCTGAGGCTTGAAGGTAGAAGCATTTGCTTGGCAAGGTTTAAATATTTGTCTCTGCTGTTTTGTTTTCTCAGACGGATTATGTAAGCAAGTCAACTCATACCTAAAATGTGTCTCAGTTTGTGTTTGTTCTGCTTTTTTATTGCCACATTTGAAAATTAATAATTCAATGTTCTAATATTAGCTGTCATCTTAGCTGTGATAAAATTAATAATTCATCAAACTGATATCAAACAAATGGCACCTTTTTATGCTGGATGAGAAATATACTTTGCTACGTTTTGCAGAGCTAAATTTGGTGAGATTCTCCACTTTATTTCAAATGAAATCATATTTTACCAATTAGTATATCATTTTATCATCTCTATTCACTTTAAATTATCTACAAGGAAGACTTGTAGCAGCATAGGGTGTCTTTTTTTTTTGGCAACCTGTTTTTTTTTTTCCAGATGAGCTGCAAGACAAGAACAGTGTTTTCTGACCAAGCAATTCAATCATTTATGTGCCCTTTCCTTCCAATAATGTGCTCCCAGGGAAAGTATCCACCATACCTGCAGTGCTCTGGCCAAATTCCAGTTCGGGTAATTACGTTCTGCCTGTCTAAACTCTGCCTGGAGTTTCATTTGGAGGAAGCATTGTTTGCTCCCTGCCCATTGTTGTGGGCACACGGATCAGGTGCTGGGCTCGTCTCTGCAGGGGCTGGCTGGGCTCCAGCCCTGGATGAAGCGAGATGCAAGAGCAGAGCAGCTTGTGCTAAATTTGCAAAGCGTCAGGAGATCTTTGGAGTGAGAGGTGCTGTGTAAATGGGAGGTCACCGGTGCTATCTGGGGTGCAAATGCATCCCTGCTCAGAAGCTTTATGGGGAAAAAAAATCCAACTAAACAACAACAAAAAACCAGACAGGAAAAGGTCTCTTGAAAATGTTTCATGTATCCTGACACGTGTTTGAAATTCATTTTGCTACAGCATGTGTCTTCCCCAAAGGGTAGATGCATAGCTTAAAAGATGTTCAGGAAAATGTCCTCAAAAGAGGGACAGCATCAGAGGCTGGAACATGGACAGGCCGCAGCTGGCCCAGGACAGGAGGTTGGGTGCTGCAGAGCCTGCTACCCTGCCACACTAATCTGTCCTTGGGGTCCTGCAGCACAGGGCAGATGTGGCCTGCAGATATGGGGACAAGGGGGCAAATGGAAGACAAGCACTCACCAGCAGCAGCCCTCATCATGCAGTGATGGATGTTCCCAGCTTCCCAGACCTCCTGTGGAGAACAGAGTCACAGAATCACAGAATGGCCCGGGTTGGAAGGGACCTCAAGGATGATGAATTTCCAGCCCCCCTGGAGAACACTCCCTTCTCTGTCCTCACTTATGCTCTGTCCTGCCATTACACATTCAAAACTGTCCTAATCCCTTGCAGCTGAGCTGCATCATCCCAAGAGTGCCATGTGATGCCCTCTGCAGAGGCCTGAGCCCATCCGTAGTGCTACCAAGCTCTGGAAGAGCAGCTTGTTCTTGGTGGCTAAGCCATGATTGGGGCAGTTTTTGGACATAACGGGTGGCCATCAAAACCAGCAGTATGGTGACACATGAAAACACCAAACTAACTTCCAGGTACAAGAATGCTGATATTATATGCTGCCAGGATGTATTGGGAACAGCTGCAAACCAAATCCAAAATAATCTTCCCCTCTGTTGCAATGTTGAAATTACTGACCCCTCATTTTATTAGCTAGTACCCAGTCTTCCACAAGTTCACCTCCACATTCTTCCATCCTTTCTTCATGTTTGCACTGCAATATTGCATTACTTATATCACGTTACAGATTTGCTTTAGTCCCCATCCTGCTTCTTTTGGCACTTCTGCATGCTGCCATTACTCACCTGCCTCCTCCTAACACCGTAATCGAGCTCCTGTGACCAACTTTTTCTCACTTCATCTTTCTTCCCTTTTCCTTTCACTGCTACTCAACTATCATCTGGAAACCTGATTGGGTGATGGGGGCTTGTGATCAGTCACTTAAGCAACCTTAAAGGGACAGAATTTCTAATGGAAATTGAATCCAAAAGGTTGGATTCTGTTATGAAATTTCAAATTGACAAATTTTCTGAATGGATCTCTCCTAACCTTGCTGTATATAATATATGCATTTATTGAGCTTAATTTTTGGTTAGTATCAAAATGTATTGATCTGCAAGATAAATATTGACTTGACCTCGCTTTCTCTCAGTCTATATTTACTTCTTGAGTCAATAAGTCTAGAAACTGATCTGACAGGAGTCAATAATGGTTTAAAATTCTCAAAATAGCAGCTTTGCTCTAAGGTTGCAATTCCTTATTTTAAAGTTACTGCCTTAAATACATAACCACTCAGGAGAAGTTAACACTTTACTGCACAAAGCCTCTGGGGAAACATGCAGATGCCAGGAGACCTTGAAGCGACTTCAGGCCAACTGTGCCATTTCAGCACTGGCCAGGCTGTATTTTAAATGTTATAATAGTGACCTACTGCAGTCCATCTTTTGCCCTCTGGATCCTAAAAATGTGAGCTTATTTCTGGAGGTTACGCCTGCATATCACTGATTGGATTTGTCAGGGCTAAACTGTCTTCAGCCTTGGGAAAATGCAAAGCTTGCTAATGGGTAAAGGTTGTCATCATGAACATGCCCTCTCTGCCTTAATTTCTCTGCTTTGTGACCTGGTAATTAGCCAAGAAAGATTTTTAGAGTCAAATGGGATCGTATTCTTTCAATTTCTTCTAGTGTGGTAGACATGTCTCCAGTCCATGTCTTCATCCAGATTTTTCTCATGCTGTAGCAGTGCTCTTCATGATTCTGAAGTTCAGTTTCCAGTTCCTGGAGTTCCTGTCAGAGTAACTTCATTAGTAGACAGTTTGATCACTCCTCTTAGTTGAGCCCAGTGCTACTTTAATACCTGAGAAAATACTGTAATGTGGTGTAAGGAAAACTGTAAGCATCAGGCATTATCCCATCCATTAGATGTTTTCCACTTCATGAAAGGTAAGCCAGGAATGAAAATGGAGAGAAAGCCCTCCAAAAAAAAGAAATTAAAGATCACCATAAAATATTAGGAAGCAACAGGGTGGGTCAAGTATTTTTAAATACACTTGAAGAGCTGAAAGGGTTGGGAAGCAGAAGGTGGGGGGTGAAGTCCAAAAATTTGTTATAGGAAATTTTCTTTAAGACTTATTTTCCCCAGATCTTAATACAGGTAGTTTTTAGAGAAGATAGTGTGCAGGGCAATATGTTCTAATTAAAGCAATCTTATCCTAATATTCATGTATCGACATATTTTAAGTGGGTGAAGCAGGAAGCGAAGCATATAATATACTTAAGACTGCATAGGTACGATCGAATGGGAAGGAAAGCAGTTAACTTTTCATTCTCTCTGTGCTAATGCTACACAGAAATGACTAGCAATGGCAGGAAAACAGCTTTCCAAATTGAAGAGGGGAAAAGGTATAGCAGCATTCCCACTTACACAGAGGCAAAACCCCATGCTAAGTGGGCAAAGTTCCTCACGGCAGAGAAAAACAGCCACGCCAGAATATTAACAAGCCAGGAATCACTGCACAAATAGTGTGAGATATTGTTTCCATTCTATGATCGCAAGGAACGAGAGGAAGGTTCATCCATCCTGCAGCCATTCTGTCCTGCCGTTCCCTTTAATGAAACACAGAGAGTCACAGCCATGGAGATTCCCCTGTCCTTGGACAAGAGCTCCTGTCCTGGGCTGTGCAAATAGTTAATGCAGTCAGACATGGAGCATTTACAGCTGGAAATACAGAGAGGGGTGGAAAGAGGTGCCCTGGCTGCCACAGTTGGGCAGCCCCACTGCAAAAGGGGAGTGATGGTTTGCCGTTCCTAGCTGGGATGAGAAGTCCTTTTCTAGAACTGAAATCTCATTCCTGGTGGAAACGGAGGGATGGATTTCTATGAAAAGAGTGTTCTGATTTTGAGAATCGGCGCTCTCTGATGTGGAATCACTCTGCTGAAAAGTTTTCAGCCAGCCTCAGTGATTTTAATTAAATAGCAACGGCCGTGTGTTGAAATTCACAGTCGCCGTCCCCATTTGCTTGTGGGTGTTGAAAAATAACCTTAAAAAAAAAAAGTTTACTCTTTACTCAGCAACTTGAACAGCTTTCAACTCATTTTGTAGTTGGGAGGAATGCTCGCAAAGACAGAAATTTTCTTGACTGAGATCATCAGAGCCCCGAGCTGAAGCAATTGTGCAACTGAGAAAAGCATTCGGGCTTATTTCACAAGAATTATTTACTCTTTATACAATTAATTCACACCTACAAGGAAAAAAAAAAAACAACAAAGGGTTTGGAGAAACTCTGTCTCCCCTGATAACTTCAAGATGCTCATCTGAACCGGGGCCTGAATTTCTCCAGCGAGAAGCGGAGAGTGCTCATCCAAAACCATTTAACCCAGCAGTCCTCGGATTTGTGCCTCTGCACCCGCGTGGAGAGATGCTCACGGAGGGGAGAAACTGATCTTCCTTTTCTGTGTTCTTTCTAATAAACAAAAAGCAGCTCGCAGCCTTCCTCTTTTGTGTGAGTGAAAACAACCCCTTTTTTATTAGCGATATTTTTTTAAATATTAGAAAAAGGGACAATATGCTAAAAATATGCAGCGAACAAATATCATCTGTACAGACTGGAAGAGAACCTTCATAAATTAACCTTATTAGTGCATTACTGTAAGTGAATGCCAAAAAAGCTCCTAATTTGCATTAAGATAGATTTTTCAGGTTGGCTGCATGATTTAATTAAAGAAAAGATTAAGAATCATTAAACAAGCTGCTCTACCTTGCAATAACAGAATTCATATCTGATTCAGGTTAACGAAAACACAGATGGTGATTCAGTAACTGTTGAGTTGCTGTAACAGAATGAAAATGATCCCATTAGTTCTCTGGAAATGTGAGGGAATTTGAAAATTAGCATGCAGATACATTGTATGGTGCTAGACAGCTTGGTCTGCTTGGATCATCACTGATTACTCTTTGTTTGGGTTGGCAACACTGAACTTAATAAATGAAAAAATGTTCCAGTATACCACAGTTGGAAACTGTTCAAGGTTGAAATAGGTGTGCAGACTTTCAAGAAGAGAGAGTTAAGTAAACAAATGTCAATCAATTTGGGGCTGGCAATGTTTTTTCCTTCCAGAATGTCTGTTCTTGAGAAGCAAGTGTCATCAAAATTGAAATCCTTTCCTTGATACATATGTTCGTGTGGTATTTATTATTACAAAGGTATTTTAAATGCATATCGTTCATTTACAAAGGAACGTTTTGACACTAAAAGAGGAGAAGAGCTCAGAGAAGAATGGATCTGGTTATGTGCATTACTGACAAAGAAGTCAAACTGTTGCTGCAAAAAAGGTTGTAACAGAAGATGTAAAATATAGGTACAGAAACCCTTCTCAATATTTCAGCGAATTCAATAAGGCACATAAAATGATCATTGTCAGCCCATCTGGGAAAGCAGCGCCTGGGCAAGTGCAGGAGTCATTTCACTCTGCACATGAAATTTTCGAGGCACTCTCACAGAGATAACTGCATTATATAGTTTATAATACCTGAATCACAGCAACCTTACGACTCCAAGCATGAGATTTTGATGACGAATCTTGCTGAGAACAGTGCACATAGGAAGATCAGCACTGCGTTTCCCAGTGCATACAGCCACTCATTTTGTTGCATTATCTGCTCGGCAGCAAAACAGGAGTGTGTCTTGTCTTTCCCAGAGGTTTTTTTTTCCCCTTTTTCTTTTTGACTTCTTAATTTTATTGCGAGTGACTTCAAGGCCAAAAGGTTGTGGGTAGGGTGTTACAACAGAAAAGGAGGTTGTAACACTCAGACTTTTAGGTTAAAATGTTCTCTGCTTATCACGTGTTAAGATCTTTCAGAAATGATGTAATGCACCAGGGACTGTGGTGCTACATTTGCAAACCACCTTTTTTTTAATCATTAATTGACATCATATAATAATGTCCAGCTCACTACTCCCAAAGTGATGGCAATTAATCTTTTGGAACAAAAAAAAAAAAAAGACATTTCTAGCTCTTAGCATGGAAAGGTCATAAACAGGTTGTCTTAGGTTGGACTGGATTTTAACCGTCTGATCAAACTTTTCTTTTTTTAGCTTTTTTTTTTCTTACATTACCTTGTTTTTTTTAACACTTACATTTTTCAGGATTGTATGTAACAGAGATATCCTCAGCAACTTGGCACTGTTTGAAAGCACGTGTTATTACAAACAAGCGTGTCTTAGTTACAGAAGAAACCTTTTCTGTTCTTCCATGCCCAGCACTTTTTTAAGTAGCTTTAGAAACTGTTTGCTATGTCATATACTGCAAAGCATCTTTTTTTTTTAATTCTCCCATTTCAGAGTCATAGTATGGTCTCAAACAAGGTAAATCACAAGGAAAATTATCATTCAATATTTTCTCAGTACTCCAGCTTGTCCTATAGGAGCTAAGTGTTCTGCTTCCGTACTGATCGTACTGCTTGGATTCTTCATCTGCTTGCAGCTCCAACTCCTTTCTTGGCTCTCTGAGCAAGAAGGAGAAGGAGAAGAACTATGAATTGTGCAGAGTCTTCCCATTGAAACTGTACAATCAAGGAAGATGTTAAGGGATAGTTTCGCTGTGCACGCCAAGGCAGTGTTGGTTGAAAAGGATTGGATTACTGACTAAAGAGAATAGATCAGGATATTAACTGCCAGATATCAAATGATCTCAGGATATTTTGGTAGTTGCTGCTGCAAAACCGAGCAGACCTTTTAAATATTCTGTGTCATTTCCATGAAAGCCAGACGGAGCAAAAGAGGATATTTGGTTTGGTATTTGATTTATATTAGTGCATTTTTGTTTGGATGAGAACTGTGAGAACCCGGTGGTTTTGGTTCATGGGAGATCTGGCGCATCGCTTTTTTGGTTGTGATTCAAGCGGGTTCACATCCCCCGAGTTTCACTTTGACTTTTGAGTTTGAACAAATCCAAAAATTTCAAAACAAACCCCTGATGGAACCGCTAGCTTTCACATGGTTTCCACCCAAAATTGTAAACTTTGCCCCCTCTGCAAATGGAAGATCGTATTCAAAGAAGTATGCTTTCCAAATTGCATTAACAGAAGTTATTTTTAAGTCAAAGAGAGGAAGATGACCCAAATTCTTCAGATTTCTCCAGAACATAGGGCCCAGAAGTCCAAATGACCTTCTCAGAAATCCAAATTGCAATGAAGGTAGTCATGCACACGGAAATTATCATCCCAAGGGTTTGAGTTTTCTTTCTTGAGAAAACACAAATACATCATCCCCACCTCTACCATTAATTTGCATTGTGCATTTCAACTGTGGGTTAAGCACGGCAGACTTTCTGGAAACAGCTCTGGCCAGAAGATGCCATTCCCCTAAAATAAGGTTTTCTCACATTCTGTGGGGTCATCTAAAATGGAAGCTTCAGCAGAGACATTTGGATGCTTGACAGGACCTTCTTGTAAACGATGTGTCCTTGGCCAGTACGAGAAAACCTCCCAAGTGAATATATCACAGAAAATCAGGCATACAGTTCTGGCCCTTGTTAAGAAAAATAGATAATGAAAAGCAGAGAAACCTCTGAACATTCAGAAATAACTTTCATAAATATCCTCAAAGGAGATGATTATATATTCCAAATCAAATACCTCGGAGACAGAGAGACATACGTATTCCAGTAGGCTCCCTTTTAAAAGTATTATTCGCCATTTTCAATTTATGCTTCCACTAAATCTTATTTATCATCATGCTTTTCTCAGCTGATTAAACCCAGATAACAGTAACTTCTTTTTTTTTTCAATACTGGATTTACACAAGTCTTCAAAAATATTTAATATTTTTCTACTGAAAGTTTATTATGGACATCAATTAACTTACAGTTCTTTGGTGTAAAGTAATAGCATTGCATTTACTTTTCTCTCTCGCTCTGAGTCTCCCATTTGCTTTTTCTTTCCTGCTTTTGGCAGATTTGACTTGGTGTCTTTAGGGTGTTTGGTACTTCCAAGCAAGAAATGACAGAATCCAGCAGTTTTAACCAGGTTAATGCTACACATCTAGCACTAGACACGGAGCTGACATTTCACAGGAGGCTGGAATGTTCTCCATTATCTCTGTGGAAGCACTTTGTAAACTTGGATGGGGTCCAGTTAAGGAGCCAAAAACAATACTGTGGAAATTACCTGTCCAGTCAAGTCTATAAAAAGCGAGTCACTGATAACATAAGCTAAAGCCAGTAATTCCTCCAAATATTCCACGAACATACTTTAAGTTGAAAATGAAATAATTTAGAGTGATGAGGACTTATTAACCTTTGAATGTGAATAAATAACAAAAATCATAGCTATGTCTGTCTGAAAAATGATCAGCTTTTGATACTGCAGCTAGTCTGATTCCCCATGTGTCTGGGAGCTCGGACATGGCAAGCAGCATGCAACTTTACACCGCATCCTGACACACCCTCGGGGGCAAATTATGGGACCCTGAGAAGCTCCCAGCAGCACCACGCAGCGCTACTGGATCAGACCTCGGTATGTGTTCCCATGACACTCAAAGTAGGCAAAAGAGGCCCATTTTCCCAAGTTTGTAAACAGAATGCAACTTCAAGCAAAAATGGTGAGAAAATTTCAGAGCATTTTTTTCAAGCATCACGCCTTGTCGCTCGTGGGATCTGGGAAAGTAACTGTGTTGCAATAAAATGGACCGTAGGCTCTTTATGAAACAGGATGGAATGTTTATATTTGACTATTATGGTGATGGCTGTTGTTGAAAACAAAGAATGAAGGAAAGCAAAGATAGATAAACATATTAATTATGTGTCAAACCACAGGATACCTCTTAGGACACTCTGATGGGAAGACTCAAATACTGCAGCTAACTTTGCTCAATTTTAGAGTATTTCATTTTGGGTTTTATATTAATCTTTAGGGAGAAATGAATTTCAGAATAAGTATTTGATGTGGTGACCTTCTGAATTTCCTCCTCATACTCAAAGCAAGGGTGATATCCATCCAGCAGAGAAGCAAGGTGGTGACAACACGTGATCCTCACCTACATGAACCCCCCCATGCTTAGGTGGGCACTGGGAACGAGTGTCCCTATGTCTAACATGCGCTGGAAGTTACTGAGCTGTGGAGGGACAAGTATTTCCCTGCCTTCATACCCTACTGAGAGAATTTTAAATTCACTCAGCTCATTCCCTGTAATTTCTCTCAGTGGCCCAATAAAAAGCATCATTTTCTGTTTTTCAAAATCAAAATTCAGAGGCAGAAATGCAGCCACATTAGAAGGGCAGAAATACCTTTTAGAGTCTGTGTTCCAGCATATAGAAGAAGACCTCCAATTAAAGCCACTCTCTGGTCAAGCTGGCGCTTCTGTTTTAATTGCACTCTCCTGTCACCTTGGGTATTATTTTAATTTTTTTCAGCACATGGGGACATTTCAGAGCTCCCCGAATGAAACTGGGGCTGTCAAGTGATGTGATGCTGCGTCACCATGTAGCTGAAGGCCAAGAGCCAGCTCTGCCAGCACTCTGCTTTGTACTGTCCGGGGGAGAAAGCTGATTCTTCAGCAGTGTCTAATCAGTTTAAAACAAATCTGGAAGATGTTACTAAAAGACGAGATGAGATCCAGACCACAGCAGCCTCTGCATACAAAGAAGTGAAGGATTCCTTCTGAGAACAAAATTAAAGAGGTGGAAAGAACACTTGGCAGTTTGAACACAATTATGACTGAGAATAAGAAGGAGTGTACTACTGGTTGAGGAAATGGGACTACTGGTACTTTGAGAAAGTACACAGAGATATCAAGATCTCAGATCTCCTGGTCAGCACTGGAAAATTTCCCATAAATTCATCAGCCCCTGGTTAATTCTTGAAAAGAAACCAAGGCCAAAGAAGCTAGAAGGTAAAGACGACACAGTTATCTAATAAATCACAGGAGGTATTAAAAAAATGCATGCTTTGGATTTGTGTAATGTCTTCCGTCTGAGTTCCTCAAAAGACTTCAGAAGCTGTGTGCTTTCTGCCCCATCACAGATAACACAAAGGTCCCCATTCATCTTAGCAGTGCCTCGTCTAGAAACCTCACAGAAGGCCTGGATCACACAGACATACTCAACAAATGAGAAACTGCAAAGATTTTCTTCGGGCTGTTTTTCTGGAAAATTTCATTTCCTTTGGACACCTTGCAGTAAAGGTGTGACACAAAGAAATGGTGGCAGAAAACCAAATATTTTCCTGCCTGCAGGCACCTGACCTGGCTCAGAGATCAGTATCCAACGTAACATGACCAAGATCCACATTTTAGTTCTTGCAGAGAACAAGAGAGAGAGCAAGTATGAAACATAAGTACCTAGAAGGGGAATGGAAATAGTTAGAAAAGTGGCAGAGGAGCTGCTGGCACCTCTCACTGTTATGGGAAGAGGTGAGAGAAGGAGGCATCTCTGGAGACACATTTCCTGAACATAAAGACTTAAAGCAGAAAACAGAAAGTAACTGCTAGCTTCCATTTGAAACGATCACAGATACGTTCTATAGATCAGCCATTACCAGGAGGGCAAAAAAAAGAGTTGTAGGTCCATAGGAAAATCTTCCACCTTCAGCATGCTGTAATTATGAGACTGCATTCATTCTCTTCTTGTGACAGGGAGGAACAGCTCTGAGCAGAAAGGAAATGCTTTCCTTATTGTGGAGGCAGAGCACCAGGATGTATCCCTCCTCCTAATGAGAAAAAAACACCTCTTCAGACACTTTGCAGCATTTAATCCCATCGTTTGCTTTCTCTCGGAGATCTCTTCCCTTATTTCCTTCACTTTATTATTACCCACATTGTTGATCACATGGGCAGTGGCTCAAGTGAGTGAAAGGGAGCAGAGTTTATCCCTCAGCCTGCAGGGCTGCATCTATTAAAGCTTGCCAACTTCAGTTGAGCAAAACGTGGTGAAAAATTCTTTCACCTTACATGGGAATTAACCCAAGATCTGAGCTGAGAGAAATTCTCCCACTTCTCTGTAAAATTCTGTAATTCATCTCTTTCACTTTCCATGAGGATTTTTCTCACGGTCTGTGAAGCAGGTCAGATTACCTTAGATATTCTGTCAGTAGCTGAGCGGATCGGGTATTATAAGCTCTAATTTATGGTCTCCTGTAACATACTGTATTATAAAATACTGAAAGATTACAGATCCACTTCAGTTAAACCCCTAAATGTCTGCTTGCTTAGCCAAGCGTGGCCATGAAGGCTTTTAGTCCTGCAGGGACCCTGGGCTGACATCTCCTGAGAAGTGCAGGGCACAGAGCTTAAGCTATCCCTGTCCACCCAGTGAGGACCTGAGGCACACTGTGCTGTTTTGGACTCTTGGATTTTTCACCCTCTCTTGTTCTACCCTACACTGCACACTCAAGCCCACTCCACCAACCCCGATGACTACAAGATCCAAACTTTGAAGGTTCTATACCTGTTGTACTAAATACCAGTGTCCTATCATCACAGTGCAGTCTTTCTTTAGCACAGGGCATTGCAGTGTGTGTTAAGAATTGATTATTGCAACATGCTTTATGAATTTCTTTCGGCCTCTTGACTTCATCCATTCCTACTTTCACATTACTCATCTCATTCTTTTTCTCCTCTCTTACTCTCTCCTCACTTTATTGCCCCCTCAAGGACAATGGGCAGGACATGGCTGTTGAGGAGATCTGAAGTTTTTGTCCCCTTCTACTTTCCATGCTGCTCACTTTCACCAGAATTTTAGGCTGTTCACCACAATGCCTTGGCAGGGCTGCCAGCCTCTTCCACTGCTCCGGTTCTTCCCTGTCCCAGGTGCAGGATGTGGCCCCTCAGGTATAAAATACCCTCCAGCAGCTTTGTTTCAAGCACAGCATCAAATCAGCTGTGAGTCCTGGAAGCTGCTGTAGTGGCTGCAGTGGGAGCGGGGGAAGAGGACAAAGTGCCAAAGCTCCCCTGGGAAGTGCACATGGAGAGCTCAGCTCTGTTCTCAGCAGAATCTTCCCATAATAGCATCTCACACCATCACTGACACTAATTACTGGGGAAGCAAGGGGGGAGCAAGCACTTGCTGGGGCAGGAGAACCCTTGGCTGCTCTCCTGTCCCCACCTCAAAACGGCCCTGGCTGAAGGCACGAGGCCACGCCAGCTGCAGGCTTACCTTGGGAAGGAGCAGAGAGGATGCTCCAAGCTTGGCTGCATCTCTTCGTTTGGATTAACAGATCTTCCTCATCTCTGGGAGATGGCTCAAAGAGCAACTGAGTTCGTGACGAGGAGTGTGGGCTGATGGATTCTGCATACAGTTCCCTGTGTGATGACCGGCCTGCAAATAAAGACCTGAGTCTGCAGCATCTTCTACCAGCACAAAACACACAACTGCACAAAAATCCTTTTCATAATCAGGAGGAAAAAGAGAGAGGAAAAAAAAAAAGCAGCCCAAATTCTTAAACATATTCAGACTCAGCTGGAATTCGGACCAAGAGATGGACTAGCTCTTACTTATCCCTGAGGCACATTCACCCCTCCATATAATTAAGCTCTTGGGCTGTTTTGTTAGTGTTGAGAAGCAGGCTTTGCCAAAAGTCATCTGGCTTTCTCGCTTAAAACAGTGACAGGTTTTTTCCCCTCCTTGCTAAAGAAACCTTTCGATTTCATTGCTTGTGTGCTTTAGGTATAATTTTTTTTTTTCACCTTTCACAGTGTTTTTTCCAACCCATAGAATTACACAAAAATGGTCATCAGTGCTCCTGCTGAGAAGACCAGCCAGTGCACATTGCAGAGAATAACTTTAATATTTATAAAAAATAAAGACCGTACTTCTTTTAAAGATCTTGCTCTAAACAAACTGAATTATTCATGCACAGAATTGTACAGCATTAGAACACCTGTTTTCAATCATGCATAATGTAAAATCACTCATTACCTCACAAGAGCCTCTACATCTCCAGCAATCAAATGGCATTGAAACAGCGGAACAGGTGCTTGGCAGGTGGAGGCAAACAGATGTTTTGGGCTTGCTTGTCTTTTCTTGTACAGGTGTGGTGATCTTGTTTTTAGCGGCATAATTGCTATTTAAATAGGTGATATTTAATTCTTACGTGCTTTAATATTTATTTTTGCTTCTTCAATTCCTTTTTCCACTCTGTGAACTGTGTAGGCTCCAGGCAGCCCAGGCGATGTGCAAAGACTCTGAGCTGTGAGGTGGGGTGATGGCACTGCATCACGGTTACTCTGACTTTCAGCCCTCAGGTCCTTGCCCACAACACTTTATCCCTTCTCTGCAAAATTTGTGCTTAACCACTGCAAAGACCACCTCGCTCTCAGCTATCTGATAGTGGACAGGGGCCAGGGTACGTTTCCTGAAGGAAATCTGAATGGTGGATATAGGAGACAGAATAAACAAAAAGATTTATTTTCAGGCAGCGAACCAGTAGTGGTCCAAAAGTACTTTGGTGCAATATCATTCAAGCAGTCATTACTAGTTGGGCAAAACAGACACATTCCCAGTAGACAATGAAGCAACAGTGGTCCCAAAGTACTTTGGTTCAGTGTCGTTCAAGCACTGATTACTAGTTGGCCAAAAGAGACACATTCCCAGTCTTACTTTGGATTTCACCAGCGGCAAATCATTACAAACATCTTTAAACTTGACAGCCAGTGATGGATAAAACATGGGGAGAGTTTATTACACTACCAAGTCACCCGTACCTGTGCCTGCTTCTTGTGGTCCAACATCTTAGGGAAGTAAAGATAAATATCAGACGCAGTGAGCTGCATCAGTGCTTCATGCAGGTGGGTTAAGAGCAGAACAGGTTTTCATAGCTTAGCATACAGTGCTAATCCATATGTAGGGTGTAAACAACTGACAAACTGTGTAGCATGGACCTGAGCAGTAAAATTTTTGGACTAAAACATGCCACCATAAGATTAGCCCTGATAACACCTACAGAGCATTACTACAAAAGAGTTGTTTCTTCCTTCTGTTAACTTGGATTCCTAAATAAATAGGGAGAGAGAGAGAAATTGTTAGTCAGAGCTTCTGTAGTTCTTTCCTCTCCTCCTTGTGCTCTAGCTGACTGTGGAGAGAATAATGAGCAATCCGATACTGCTACTAGAGATGCTCTCTCTTAGGCAGTCTGGTATGTTGGAAGCACAAACACATATAAAGCAATTATGTATGTACATGTTTAAGATACTAAATATGATAATAACTGTGTTCACAGAATATGGCCAGCATCAGTTCTTATGCCAGCACAAAGAAAACAATCCACACAGACAAACAAATTCAATAATTTCACCTCGGTATACCTAAATAATTAACTTGATTGTATTTTTCAGCATCAGATATCTCATTTTTTCTTTGAATATAAGCATCTCATTATTTCCAAGCAAAAATGTAAAAGAACCTGGGAAAGTAGGAGATTTATTCTGGTTTTACCTCTAAGAAACAGGTGCTCAGATGCCGGAGTAATAAATAGGACCAGTTAATGAATCTGTCTTGAACCAAGTATGACAGAATTTAAATGACACAATTACCTTAACAAGTAGGATACCAAGGCTGATAACTATGCCCATATTTGTATGTGTATCTATACACATACAGCTCACACTTGCATGGCTAAGAAGTACATCTAGCATTAATTTATGTGCTTATTCATGTGTAGCTTTTCAAATATGTATAAACCAGAGGGAAAAATATCTACCAGAACTGGACAGCTTTACCTATTCATCCTGAGCACGTGCATTGCCACAGGAACTCCTCCAGAAGCAGCAGGTGCTTGCAGTGAGCCTTCACACCAGCATCTCCTGGGCTCCTCTGGTTTAGGCTCCAGAAATCCTCCCTTCAGCACATGTCCTGAGAGACTGTGAAATTCCTCTCTTTCTGGGTCAGAAATGTGTGATTTCTAATGTAAGAGAAGCTACTTTAAGTGAAAGAATGGCACAGAGAAAACAAGGGTTGAAGCAGTGGACACAGGATGAAATGAAAGCTCAACAAAAGCTTCCCAGATTCCACTTGGGAATCATTTCTGACCATTTCTTTGGTAGGAGATGTAAACACGTTTCACAGAACAGGTCCACCAGCGCTCTTTCTTTGACCTCCCACCCAGCCCCAGGTGCTGGAGCTCATCCTCATCCCAGGATGAGCGCGTTTTGAACCTTTCCACAAAGGGCTGTTTGATGTGGAGTGCTGCCTTCAGGAAACGGAGCCGCCCTCATCCCCACTGTAAGAACTTTTGACCACTTTTCGCTGCAGGACCATTTCCCACAACCTTGTCTCCATGACTGGGCTTCAAAGGACGCTGTGCTGCTCTTCCTTTTAACATCCTCACCAGCCATGCTGCTTGGATTGGGAGGGGGAGCTGCACTTTTTTTCTGCATTATCTTTCAGTTCATGCCTCGTGTTTTGTTTCTGTCTCAGCTGATGGCAGAGGCAGCATGGATTGGTCTCTCCAGGATGCTCCTGATCAATTTTCTTTTCACGTGAAGTATAAATTATTAACAGCTGCCAGGCACGCTGAACCAATTCACTCCCCAAAAGCTTCCCCACCAAATTTTCCCCACGTTTTGCAAATGTTCTACACAAATTAATAAATACCTTCAAGCTTCTCCCCCAAAAGATTGATAGAGATATAAAATCAAGGTAGGATCAGCTTGGGTGGGCATAGAATCTGAAGCCGCTGTCAGAAAATACTCTAGCTGGGGTTACACAGGATTTTTTTCTCTGTAATTTTAGATACTGGGTGCTGTGGGGAGCTCAGGCAGCATCTGGGAGAGATATAACCTTCTGTGCATGCACCGTTGGACCCCACGCACTCAAATCCCCATTGCTTGAAGGAGTGACCCTGTTCCAAACCTCGGTGGCCTCCTTCCCCGTGCTCCCAACTCCGTGCACAACGTATCAGCTTTGCAGTGAGATGGATCAAGCCCTGTGGATTCCCCACACTGCAACACCATCCCTCCCCTACGACATGTGGGGAAAAGAAATTCTGTGATCTGTGTAACTGCTTAGATATGGCCTGTATTCCTGAAACACGGTTTCCTGCTCCCAGAGAGCAAAGCTGCACAGAAGATACAGCACTGCAAAATTTGGGCAACATCCCCGTATTGATTCTCCCCATTCACGCAGATTCTGCACCTCTCTGAATATGGGTTTTCCCTGCAGGGACCAAACCTGGCATTGCAAACAGGTATCCCAGTTACCAGGTGTGCATGTGCACACATATGCAATTAAAATAGATGTACATAAAATGGAAGGAGGCACTCGACACCGTGCCCGGCACAAGCCCTGCAGCCCGAGCTCAGTGGGTTTTCACCCAGCAGCTCCGTTTTCAGCCGACAGCTGCAGATCCCAGGTGGTCTGACATTTGAGATAGGGCTGCAGGGAGAGTGGAAGGTGTTTGAGAGAGAAGGGGGCTGTGAACAGCACCGAGCCCTCATCCAGATGGAACCGTTCACCAAATAACCTGAGATACTCTATTACCGTCCATATGTCTCTCAGGTCTCCAAAGGCCATACTCCATTGATTTATTAGAAATCTGCTTTTTTTTCGGCGTGGGTTCTTTCCAAAACAGAGTATAATGTGGGATTTAGTATCATCTGAAATGCTCTTTCTTAAAAATTAGTTCTTCACTTTGGAAACGTTTCACCAGACGAGAAAGTAAATATTTTGGGATGGGAGCCCTCTCCTCACGTACCCTTTTAACAAGTTTCTTCCTGCCACAGCGAAGGATAAAACATTTTCTAGGGCATTTCTGTGATAAATAAATGACTGAAAGCACAGCACCTATGGAGCAAAAGCCACCATATGGATATAACCATGCTCACAGTCTGCCCTGCGCCTATTTCTTCCTTAGCATATAAGCCTGGAAGAATTATTTTATTGTTTTAGCACTGCAAACAGTTGTTATTAGTGTATCTTATTTATAGTTGGTTCTTTGCAGCGCTGTAGTAATATAGAAAAATATCAGTTATTTCATCACACTGGTGAATTTAATGAACCTGAAGGTGTGTGTTATTTTAGCACTTGCTGCAGCTCCTGTGAAAACCCAATGGTGCTAAAATCTGTAAACCTGTCACTGCTTAAGTAATAACCTTGTTAAAAGCATCTTCATTTAACTTATTTCAGCTTTTGCAGAATGCAGGTTTTATTTTATCAGTGCAGGGAATAGGTGTTTCCAACCAAACCACTTATTGTAAATATATTTAATTGTAGTTCATTAATTTATTCACAGTGTTATTGCTTTTATTTTAACACTTAGTTTAAATTAAGCGTTGTCTGGAATTGAGTTCCCTTTTTCGATTTTTTTAAACAAACTCTTAATTTATATGAAATATCTTTGGTTAGAACAGTAAATTTTATTCTGCAATATGGAGAATGCTCTTTGCATTCATTAATATCCCTTTATGCTGCAAGAAATGAACTTCCTTTCTTAACAGTACAGACAGGAAAACAAAATGAGATTTTTTTTTTTAATCTTACCACTGTGAAATTGGACTTATTTCTTTCATTTAAAAATATAGAGAAAATGAAGCATTGACAGCACGTGTTCCAAATTATCAGCTGATCCCTGCAAATGCAAATCTACAATTACTGAAATTTTGGCAATTAAAAAAAGTGGGAACTCCCTGCTACTTAACATCGTTCCTCAAAAGTGAAGTATAATTTGCACCATCACTTCTTTATAGCACCAATGATACCTCCTTCATTATTACACCGTGGCGTTGTTTGTGACAAATGATAAAAGCATCAGGTTCCCAGTAAATTTTTACAAGGTGGGCAATTATCCATCCATTAATACTCTTTCTTTTAGACCTGCTATGCTACCGTGTGCTGCTTGGCACAGCGTGCATCCCAGGGAACAAATCCTCAGAATCTCATGCTGTATGCCACCCAGGGCCCACTCCTGAAGGCAAAGGGATTGCAGTAGAAACCCAACTTTGTTGGCTCCTTTGAAATAATTATTGGAGTTACTTATCCAGAATGCTTCTGTTCGATTGCCATTTTTGGGAGGGCTGTGTTATTCTTTTTTGCTCCATACTTTATTGATTTGTGCTTTGGTGTAGGGATGTGACTAATATAAATCAGAGCACCAGCATCCAAGGGCGTGCAACACCCCTGGTTTGCACTGCACATGAAGATGACCTGGCCATTTAAGTGCTTCCAGCAGCAAAAGTTTTTGGCCTAATCAGTCTGATTTTAGCTTGCAAACAAGTCAAAAGTGTTGTTTAATGTCATCCCTTCTCCTAATTTTGGTGTCAAAACCCCTATGAGGGATGGCAGTGCACAGTGCTAGTAACTCTGGCTGCCCTCCATACACAGCAAGAGCAACACAATAGGAGGTATTTGCTCCTGACCTGGAAATTAGGGAGCAAGGATGGATGAGAAAGGCAACCCTTGAGGTGGGATTAAAGAATAAAAGTGGAATTGCACCAATATCTCAGAGAAGATACACACTGTGCATGCTGTGGGGTCAGCACTAAATTGTTGTTCTGGTTGCAGACCCAAAGAGTACAAACGTGCCTCAAGAAGAGAGAAGGGGATGAGGAGAGAAGCCAAGCCGCCAGCCCTGCGTCTGACTGTTGGACTGGGATTCAAGGCAGGAGTTAGGGTGCTTCACATCCCAACAGCTGCACTCTGTCTTCAGGATCTGAGAAACTGGACAAGACAACTGAAAAGGAATCCAGTTGTTTAAGCTTCGGCTGGGATTGTGTTTATATTTGTTTTGCTTGTAACCTTTCATTTCCAGCCTTGCAACTAAAAGCCTGGCCTTGTCTTGCTTAATAAACCTCGTGCAGAAGCTTTATTTTGTCATATAGCCTGTTCCATGCCAAGGGGAAGATGGATGGGTGGGATTGGTGGGGCTGCAGTGTAGTAACACATCCCATGGGCACTCATCCTGCCCTGTGCTTCAGCCTGACCGTTGACTGGAGTTAGAGCCATGGCACCTCCTGGCCAACACGTCCTCTGCCTGTGGGTGTGCTAAAGTCTGGAGCTCCAGGGGCTTCACCACCATGAGTGTGGTTTGGGGGCTCACAGCTGGCCACCATGCTCAGCTCTGCTATGTTCCTCTCCAGCCATATGTGAGAGGTTGGGTTATGAGATCCCACCTGCCCTGACCTAGCTGGGTGTGCTACTAAAGAAACCTTGAAGAAGACCTGCCAGTGCCAAGCATCCCCTTACAGATCTTCTGTTGACATTGGAAGCTGCTGCAATTCAAATTGGAAAAAAGAAAAGACAAACCCAACTTACACACAGCACTGATGAGCCAACATTGACTACAGCCACGGTTGGGGGAGAGGATGGGGAACGGCAGTGCTGGTATTACGTCTGAACCCTGTGCAGTAGGCCAGACCAGCTGCCAAGCTGGGAGGGGAACTTCCCTTTCTAAAAGACAGCATAAAATGGCCTAGCAATGGGCTTAGTACACATTTATATTGTATTGACCTGAGCTACTTCATAGCTAAAGCTCCAACTATTTATCTCCAGACAAAATAATTCCAGGTACGGTTTCATGTTAATGACCTTCTCTTCACATAATATAAAACCAGCTCACTGCAGTTCTGTACCCACTGCTAGTACAAAACCAGAGCTAAGTCAACGTAGTATCTGTGACTGTAGTGCTGAAAATGTGAGATTCAATGTGAAATTATTGAGCAGAAATCAGAATTTACTAAGATTTCTTGTTAAACCAGAATCCCACACATTGACACAACAGTAATAGCAATTTGACCCACATAACTTTTTTTTGTGTCTTAAGTTCTACTATTACAGACCAATTATACATTCTTTAAAGAAATGTTATTAATTATTGAAATATTAAAAGCTGAAGTCATTGTTTTTCTCCACTTAGCATGCCTTTTAAGAGAGATTATAGAGAGAGAATCTTTTGATAGTCTTAAAATATTCACCAGTGCTAGAACAATTTAATGAAATTCACATTTATTTCAAGGATTTTTTTAATTAAATCTATTGGTTGTTGGTATCCGTAAACCCTTAAGAATAAACACCTGCAGTGTTTTATTATGTAAAAAGGTAGTTTAATTGCATCATATTTATCACAGACAAATCAAGCCCTATTCAGAAGATAATAATGACACAGTAATTGGACCAGTAATTGGTTCAGGATGATTCAATATTGTACTAATAATCATAAATACTACTGTCTCCTGCTTTGGTACAAGGCTGACACTATATTATAGATTGGATTTGGTGCAATAAATATTCGTGAACTGGGTCCAGTAGTGCCTAGGTCTTTAGTTCCACTGCATTAGTAAATAACAGGTATCAAATAATAGTACATCCTACACGAGCAATCATTCCTCACATGTGGCACAGAGTATGCTGTGCTCTTTTCTGCATCCAAAAATGGCTGGAATAAGCATCTGTACAGTAAAGAATCTCCTCGCATTAAGCATCACCATTTGCCTCGAGATGTTTCCACTCCAGGCAAACCTGGTCACACTCAGAGCCAGTTGTAAAGTAGACTCATTCAGTTTAAATCTTGCTTTCTTTGGATTTTTGCCTGTTTGTTCCTATTTATCCTTATTCACAACAACGGGAGAAAGGGCTCTCTCCAAGAGACTGAACTGCAAAACAAATGCTGAGCATTTAGCATCAAAGAAGACGTAGGAGAACAGATAAAGTAACCCAAAACTGATCACTCCTAAGCTCCACAGTAAGTCAGGGAATAAGCATGGTGCACTGAGACCAGTACCACTATTGCTTCCTTGGAGACTGTCTTCTTTTCATGCATTTCCAGTATTTCCTTTGGCTACCCTGGAATACAACTACCCCATGAGAGGCATTGCGCTCGTCCCTGCTGCTGCAGCCTCTCAGGGCTCTCTATTTCCAGTATGAATGGTTTGCACTTGTAAAACAGGATTATTTTGTTCTTGAAAATGCCACCTGAAAGTAACCACACCATCACAACGCTAATTGGTTGCTCCTTATTGCCATCTGTCACATGTCAGCTATTAGGCCTGAGCTTCTCAAACACAGGTAGCCCTGAATGAAAGGATTCAGATCCATCCTTGGGCAGACAAAGAAGAAAGAGATGGCAATTTTTCAATATGCTTCTTCTTCCCTGGCTTTCACCTGGAGCTTCAACCAGAGTTCTCCAGACTGCCCTGATGTGATCCTGCTTAGTTTTGTGCCATCTTGAGTTCCCTATCATGTCAATAAAAGCCCTATTCATCCCAGTTGTGCAATATAAATTGTCCTACTGGTACCCAACTGTAATCTACTTTTTTTTTCCCTCTGTTTTTATTTGTATGGGTAAAGTTATATGCCAGTCTTATTATTTTCTTTCTTGCCTTGACTTGTGGAGAGGGGGAAGAAATCTGATCAATCAAACACAATACCATTATGGCAAAGGGTGGATGGTAGGAGGTGACAGTCTCCTACCAATTGCTTGTTTATGGTGCCTTGATACAGTATAACGTGGCACACAAAGCCACTCACATGCCACTTAATGATAACTGTGAAAATCATGCCTGTCACCGCCGCATTCAGGGGAGGCTTGGCGGACCCACAGCACCGCTCCTTCGCCAGGGCTGCGAGCTTTCAGAGGGAGCCAAAAGGGAGTGGAGCCTCATTATCCCCGAAACAATGATCCTCATTCACTACACAGAGAAACTTGCTTTTCATTGACGCATTATACAGCTCAGAGCTGGAATAGAGATAACGTATCCCCTTTATCACTGGAACAAAAGATTTGGGGTCTTTGCTCCTGGCTTGGAATAATGCCCTCAGCAGCCCAAACTAGTGTGTTTTTTGAGAATTTACCTCTTTTCCTTGAATTGCTTTGCATTCGAGGGATGGCGCAGCAAGGCCCAGGTACAGACAGCAGCCAGGCTGAGTACAGGGTTGAGATTTCATCTCTTTGTCCGCCATCTCGCTTTCTGACATTGGCCCTCCCAGCCAGAATACCTGAAGGATGGAGGAAGGGAGGGAGATGAGGAGTGCAGACAACCAAAGAGACAACTCATATTGCAAAAGGTACTTAGGGAAGCCTCTTAAGACCATATAGTGAAGGAGACATAGCATAAGCACTAAGGCTGAAAGCAATCTGTACAAATGAAATGCCATGGCAGAATGGCACCAGGGGACCGGTTCACTCATAATGGAGTCAAAGTAATGGAGCCCAAACACACCCCGAGATGCTGGCAACTCTGGGAAGGCATGCAACACCCAGTCATCCCTTCCTATTTCTCTTTTTCCTCCTCAATGTTCCATCCCAAAGTCAGTTCTTCACTTTGCCTAAGTCTCTCTTACCTTTGCCTGGCGCGGGGAGGAGGAAAGGTGAGAAGACAGGAGAGCTATCACTGCGCACAGCCAGGCAGGCAGGCAGCAGAGGTAGCAGCAGAGGTAGAGGAACAGAATGTGTTGAAAGCATCATGATCCAGTGCCAGGAAATAACAGTTAGCATATCCCTGAATGACATTTACAGGAAACCTATGTTTCCTTTTCAGGGCCATAAGCTTCAACAAACTGGTGTGTTCAGTCAGCCCTTCCCCATGTACAGTATGGATGCCACAATTTTCTCAGCATATGCTCAGCTGCGTCCTTCTGATGGCATCCATGTTGGCGCTTTTCCATCTATAGGCATGGAGGGATGTCTTCATCTTCTGCAGGAGTCTGGGGCTACTGCCAAAGGCAGGCATCCAAGCACCGCAGGCAAGGAGAGGGGAGCGTTTTGGTTCCTGAATAAGGATTAGGCTTTGCAACACCTGAGCAGTGAAAATCCTGTGGAGCCTTGGTGGCCTGAGCCAGGAACCGCCGCAGCTCTGCTGAATATTGCTGAGTCGAGCCCCATTTAACCAAGGTGAGCATGTGCTGCAGAGCAAATTGTAGGAAATTTAGGAAACAAATGGCAGATAGGCAGCCCTATGTAATGTCCGTATAAATGCCTCAATGGCTTTGGCTCTGATACATTTCTAATGTGTAATAGATAACAATTTCATTAGCTTAACTCACTCCCAGCTCTCACCTAAGGAAAAACTGGGCCACCAGTGCTCCTAGTCCTAGAGCTGATTTAGTTGTGTGGAGCCAGGAACCCTTTGATCTTTTGTTATATGCTCCTGAGAAGCCCAGTAGTGCACCATCCTGAGCAACAATACTAGTCAAATCCCTTTATAATTTGCTTTGTTTTTAATCACAAGCAGAAAAGGGGAAAAAAAATCACCTCTCCCTTTTTTTGCCCTGGAGCTTATCTACTTCTTGTCTTTTCACAGTATGGGCCAAAATGTGCTCTTCTTTCTTGAGAAAGGAGGATTGCAATGACATAAACAGGGTACCCAGACTTAAGGGCAGGATTTTGTCTACACACTCCTTTATCCACTGTACATTTATTGCACCTAATACATTTAGGAGAAGAGAATGGAATTTACTTAGATATTAAATGGCCTTAGAAATCATTCTCAACAAGGAATAAAGCATTTCCTTTACAGAAAATCACGCTATAGAATAAGTGCTTAAGTTAATTTAAAGAGAAAATTAGGAAAACAAAGGCGGAGTGCCAGAGATGTGGATGGGCATGCACCAGCTCACACCTCTGTGAGTTAGAGATGCAGAAATCCTCCCTCCCCTCCTGCCTGACCCATGTGCTTTGCTGAACTGAAAGGTAACCGTATTGATCGGCGGCCATAAAAGCCCAGCAAACACAAAGCATCCAGAGGTGATAGAGATGTGGATTAAAAGCTCTGTTATGGCTCTCCACCTGATCAGGAGAATCCTATTTAGCTCAGGCCCTGGAAAGAAGTTGTCTCCCACTTTTAAGCCATTTTTCTTCTCCTCTTGCTTCTTCCAAAGAAATGATGACGGTGCACGGCTAATTAACAACAAAGAATAATTGAACTAAGACTCTAACTATCTACCTTTAAATCAAAGGAAGGAGGCAACCAATAGTAAAATTTAATCTGTCCTTTGGGGCAGGAGACAGCTTACAGGTTCAAGTCAGATAGCAAATGTAGCTAAATGGCAGTCAGAAAAGATCATGTGACAGGGGGCTAAAAACTAATTAATCTCCATAAAGCTGTAAGTGAGGTAGGTAAGATGACTTGAAATCTGATTACATTATTGCATTTAAGGAGGGAAAATGCAGCATGTATTTTTCATGTTGATTTTAACCACCTGAGCCCTTAATGACATTTTGTACCTTGAAAGAAAAACACATATTTCATCCATATTTAAAAACATCTACAGAGACGCTGCTGTCAGGAGCAGAGAGTTTACAAATGTAGCCTAAATAATGGTGCAGAGTGCATTTCTAAACTTTTTTTTCCCCCCTGTAAGCCAGGCGAAGATTCCAAGTTAGCTATGGGAAGACACAATGCCAAGCATGGAACAAAAGCTAAAATAAGCCTTAGAGCAAGGATAATTTTACTGTATGCTCCGTTACAAGGAAAAGTAGACGATGCTGCATTCTAACTGACTGCTGAGGATGCACGTGCTTTGCTCCTTTGATTTGTAAACAACCTGCGACGCTAAATTCTGAATTAGTGGCAACAGAGCTCTGCTTAGGATTTCTATTATTTATAACCGGCTACAAAGCAAGGAGTACACAAACAAGCACCAAAAATAAGACTGCAGGCAGATGGCAGACCTCAATTCCATGCATCCAGTGCAAATACACACTGAGCAGACCCACCTACCCTACCCTGTGAACCTTGATGTGCATTTTTCAGGCTTCAGTCATAGCTATGGGCGTAATCTTTGCCTCTTGCGTAGCAGCATCCATAGTAATAATCACAGAGTGGGATACACCACGCACACATACCCCAAAGACAGAGGCTTTCTCGGAGTCAATTAGGGGTTCCTGCGTGGCATTAGCAGCAGCACCTGAATGGGGACAGCTTTATGCAATGAAAAAGTGTACTTTTAAAATGTTTGTAATATACTTGATATATACTGCCATACAAGTATATAGTGGCAATAAATAAATAGCATTTAAGTTAACAAGCACACGTTTATAGGTATAATAATGGCATTTTGCACTAATGCAAAACCTTTGATCCCAGAATTTCCAAGTCCTTTGCAAGGATTAATTAATTAAGCTTCAACACGCCCCTGCACCAGATGTTATTAAAATACTTTTATGGCTTACAAATTCCACGAAAGATGTGCTTGTATTTCATGTCATATCGTGCCTCCCATCCAAGGCAATTACTTTTCTCCTCACTTGTGCATGGGAAATGATGCTCGCATGGGCAGCGAGACTCCCCTGCAGCTTTCAG
Organism: Pavo muticus; assembly: GCA_016647715.1. NCBI lineage: Eukaryota > Metazoa > Chordata > Aves > Galliformes > Phasianidae > Pavo > Pavo muticus. Next base: position 4,914,720 of record JACDJE010000036.1, on the reverse strand, counting down.
CCTCTTTTTGCAGGTGGGGAAATTTAGAGGTTCATATCTGTCCCTGCACCCCTCCCTTTAAACAGCTCCCTTGCTATGCCTATCATTTTCTCCTAAAGCCTCAGACTTTCTCTGTTCACTTCCCATGCAGCTTTTTTGCTATGACCAATCTTCCTCACACACACTGAGATTTTGCAAGTTGCTCTTTAAAGTTAAGCAGACATTTTTCCCACATGGTGAAATTGTCGTGTGGCTGAAAAATGTTCTCCTCACACACACACACCTTTTCTCTCAGGAGCCAAATCATTACACGCCTTACATCTTCATTCCTGTTTTTGCCAGAAGCCAACATGAGTTCCAGTTCAGAACCTACTTGCAAGAGACTTAAGGTAGAGCAACTTGGCAGCCAAACTTGTTGGATGAAAATGTGTGTTTGCAAAGTCTGGCACAGATGGAGGCACCTCTTGCATGAACCCTTAGTCTCTCTGGGGAAAAGACAGCACACAGGAATTAGCTCTCAAACCTAATCCTCTGCTTATCACTCTTATCTAGAGCTGGCTATGAATCCTTCCCTGCACTCCGGTTTGTAGGAAAACTCCCACACAGAGCAAAGTTTGGCTTCTTAACTTACTAGACTTCATAAAAGCCAAACAGACACTTGAATTCAATTTCCGTTGGGTAATTCTCAAAAGAAACCAACTCTCTTCTCTCTCTTTTCTCCTGCTTCCAGAAGTAGGCTCTCAGGTACCTGATGAGAAGGAAAAGCTCACAATGCTGCTCTGTAAGCAAGTCAGTTCAGAATTCTCTTCTCTACCTGATTTATTATTTACTGAAACCGCTTGTGTCTTCTGACCATCAGTCAAACCCGACCAGAATTTGGCCAACAAGTTCAATTCGTGGATGGCATAACTGCACACACGCATAGACAACCTCACTTCTTGCACATCGTGCCCTAGAAAACATACAAGAAAATGTGCTCAGATGGTTTTAATGTTTCACTAAATATATGCCAGCAGAGACCTTATGTTGACTCATTCTTTACCTATCCATTTTTTACCCTACAAGGTAAAAGACCACATTGCTTCTTTTTGCAGTTATGGGACTCTCAGGGACAGGGACTCAGGTGTCACACATAAGCTTTAAACTCTCCATAATTTTACCCCTAAGCATCAAGAACAACCAGCCCCCATCTATGTACCATTGTTATCCAAATTCCTTAATGCACCTGGAGATGGACCATTTGGAGACCCAACAGCCTCAAACACAGAATGACCCTCCACAGTGCCATAGGTCTAACGTTCCCTGGCTGCAGCTGGTTTGGACATACATTTACATCAGTACCTGAGGCATTTCTATGATGCCACTGATGATGCCATAGGCCTTCACCAAGTAAAGAGTTTTTCACGTTTCCTTACTCATATAATTTTTCCTTGTGGTAGTTGCCATAGATCTTGGAATTTTCTTTATCTGAACTCCGTATTTTTTGCCATTCAAACAGCTCACAAGAAGCCAATTTTAAGCATCCTGTACTACTAGTTCCTGCATGGCTTTTCTATAGTGCTGTGACATACAATTTTGTGCCAGCCACTTTTGGGAAATGCACTGACTGACCACCATTGAGTGGAGCCTTTGCCGTTCCTTGACAAGGTACTTTACAGCTTTCTTTTCGGAGGAAATAAGATCATTCCGTTTATGGCCAAAGGAGAGGGAATCCCCATGCCAAACTTCAGATTCCTGACATAATTTTCCACCTACTCAGCTGTAACTGTGTCCCAGCACAAGCACATTCCCACACAATTCGAGGACATTGCAGCTTTCAGGGACCCCTGGAGAGCAGAACCTACCATGAGAGCACATTTTCCTTAAATAAAGAGGATCCTTTAGAAACAAATAGCAGTCTTACCTTTTCAGGTCACAGATAACGCAGCTGAGTCCAGCTGGGCTGAAAAAGTATTTGTACCATACAGATGTTGATACCACAGCTCAGCGTGCTTCAATATTTAATTATGTGAAGGTACTGAACAACCAAAATACCTTGGCTGAATTTAGGCTGCACCTGCAAAAATGTCATATAATGTCATTTAAGATGCCGTAAGGTGCCATGCTTTCTATTATTTTTTTTCTGTTTTATCCTCTTACAAATCTACAATTTCTACCCATAACTTTTAAAGCATATAAAGATTCAAGCATTTTTTAGGTAGAAATGTTGTATTGTAATCAAAGGATTGGCCCATGGACTGGGCAGTCCTTGCTTTTAGATACTTGAGGCCAAAAACTGGATACAAATCTGTCTGAAGGCTCTTTAGTACGAAGGATGGCAAAGAAATTCTGGTTTAATGTAAAAGCCAATTCAACTATTAATCATGATTATAGATAATTCCCAGTGTGGCATGATATCATTTAATTTCCAAAAAAAAACACAGGAAGTGGCAGCACTGCCACATAATAATATCAACCAAAAAAAACCATAAACCAACAAAAAAAAGGGCTTTATAACCTATTCAGTGCATAGGTCATAAATTACCAATCAGACATGTAGATCCCATTTAATATTTTAAAGTCTTGTTGTATATACTCTTTTTCCTTGTTCATGCTTTGTCTTTACAAATACACTTGGCCATAATGAAAATAAACCTGCTGAAGTCTCTGTGGCCTGAGACAAGCTATAACACATTTCTGCACCACGGGGTGGGCTCATGGGATACCTACTGAGAAAATGCATCCCCTCTGCGCATGCCCAGACTATTAAAATGAATTGACATGTTAATGCTGACAGGAAAAGAGCACAAGAGAGCTTTCTAAATTACTGCTCAGTCAGGCACTAGGAATTCCTGAGTGGCCAACTCCTGAGCAAAACCTGCAGCAAGGAGACGAGGGGGGAAAAAGAGAGGAAGAAAGGAGAAGGGGCAGGGGAGGAAAGCAGAAAAAAAAGGTGAAGTGGGTGGAAAAAGAAACTTTATTGTCAAATGCAACAAACCAATCAAACACTGAGGGGTTGTCATGTTAGCGATGCACCTACTCATAAATCATATGGATTTTAATCATACCTGCCACCTCAGCTTGCTTCTCCCCTGAGAAATTGTTTTCTTTTTGCTCCCTCCTTCACTCGCTTTCAATTATCTGGAAGCTGTTTCTCGTGTTTATTTATTTATCTAAAGTTCATATACAGTATGCATGCAGAAATTTCCTCTGGGGGACCAAGCCTAGGCAGATCATACAGGGATGCGGTGGAGCGTAGCAGCTAACAGCTCAGATGAATGTACTCAGTCTCAGAAAACCTGCTTTGGACCACAGTGACAAGAGAAGGGGAGGACAGAAAGTAATTAGTGTGTGTACAATGATGGATTATGGCTTAATATTCAGGCATTTCACCTTTTGACTGTTATAGGTAGGCCCACAAGCTGACAAACAAAGTCCACATTCTTGCCAATAAGGGGGGAAAAAAAAAAAAAGAGAGAAAAATGGAAAATAAAACACTCTTTTAAACAAGCCACGTCTTCTGTTTGGTGAGTAAATCACAATTAGTTGTTTTATTTGTGTTTCAGACCTTTTATAGTTTTGAAAACATCATATATATTCTCATACACATAAAAGGGGAACCTGAGGGACAGCTGCTTGGCACATTTCTGACAAGCTGGCATAATATTGTTTTTATGTCTCACAGCTTCTATACGTAACTTTAGTACGAAAGAGCAACTCAGTCTCTCCAATTTTAAGGAGGGAGTGAACTGCCAGTGACCTTTCCTCAGCTCTGGGAGGTGAACGTGTAGCACAGATCCATCAAGACATGAAGATCTTATAGACAACTTAAAACCAAAACCAAGAACATAAGAAAGCAATCAGTTTTTTTAAGCCAGACCGAAGGAAAAATAGACAAGAAGAGCTCAACAGTGAGCTGCAACTACAGGTGAAAGAGAGTTTTAACTCAAAAATGAGTTTAGAGCAGGATTCAAATTGGAGATCTGCATGTGTGGTTTATGTCTACAGTAGCTTTTTTAGGGATGTTTGAATCTACGTTTGCTATGCAAGGTATTGCTCAGTTAAAGGACCACCTAGACAGCTCTCCCATTTGGAACACTTGTAGAAATTAAACTATAAAGAGACTCAGCTGCCCATACTTTGAAGTGGAGGGTGAGCGTAGGAGTCCCAGGACCCCCAGCTCTCTTCCCAAATCCAAGGAGCCAACACTTGCATGCTCTCTGTTCCTTTGCAAACTCTGCTAAAACCAGATAGACCTTGAGAGCAAAGGGTTTCCTGTGCACTACAGGACACCAATCCTTTTGTGTAAAGAGAGCGTATGCCAAGGGCGAAGCGTATCGTTCACCAGGTGAGGATTCACAAGCATTTATATCTGTGTTGTCCTTTAGATATTTTAATATCCCATTTAATGTCCCTATAAATGGTGTCACAAGCTAAAAATTAACTGCGAATGTAGATTTTTTCTCACATTCACTGCAAATCAGGTTGAAACAAAATCCCAGATATTCCCAATGTAAATTCATGGAATCATAGAATGGCCTGGTTGAAAAGGACCACAATGATCATCTAGTTTCAACCCCCTTGCTCTGTGCAGGGTGGCCAACCACCAGACCAGGCTGCCCAGAGCCACATCCAGCCTGGCCTTGAATGCCTCCAGGGATGGGGCATCCACAACCTCCTTGGGCAACCTGTTCCAGTGCGTCACCACCCTCTGTGTGAAAAACTTCCTCCTAATATCTAACCTAAACCTCCCCTGTCTCAGTTTAAAACCATTCCCCCTTGTCCTATCACTATCCACCCTTGTAAACAGTTCTCCCTCCTGTTTATATGCTCCCTTCAAGTATTAGAACCATCTTGAATTGATATTTTTTCAGAAAAAATTCTTTCAAAAGAGAAGTTCCTGAGGGCTCAGATATGAGCACACCAAGTGCCGCTTGTCCAAATTTTGTGGGCATCTCCATCAATCACTGCTGGGGATTGCAGTGGCACTGAGGGACCACACTACGCCAGCTTTGGTCTAACTCCAGTCAACTGTTCTTGCAGGCTTATAAATGTGTGCAGGATCCATATGATACACCATAAACATCAAATAACGACCAAAACATATCCCACTGACATAATGCTCCACAAATAACGATGTTACCGTATAACGTTATTATCTGACCTGGATCATGGCCGTGGCCTGGCGAGGAGCCCATTTCCTGACCTTTGTCTCTCAGAGGTACCTAAGCCAGAACACAAAACAGGTGGTTTCTTGTGAGCAAAACTTACTTCTGAAAAACCATGTGCTTTCTGCCTGCAGCTTCTTCGACCTAAAGATCAAAGCCCTACGGCATGTACAGTTCACTCCTCTGAAATGCCAGCTTCCTTGTTATAAATGACATGTTGCAGATTTGGTGTAACTTTCGTTTCATTTCATATTTTAATTTGCAATCTCAGATATCAAAGAAAGCTAAACTGACAAAAGACAGCTTGTAAACCTATTCAAGTGGAGTTTTCAATGGTTTACATAAATCAACCCATAATCTACTTTATTTAAATCTCCGAGTGTATAAAAGGCTGCAGTTTGTCAGAGAAAGATAAAATGCATATATTAATGAGAATACAGAGGAGTAACATGAAGCAACATTAAACAGTACACAGCAGTAGGACATAAGCAGACTCAAGTCTCTGTTAGTTACCATGAGCCACAGTGAATCCTCGTGGTCTGGTTGGGTTCCACCCACCAGGGAGGTGATGGTTGGTCTGAAGGACTTGTGCTGGAACAGGCTGCCCAGGGAGGTTGTGGATGCCCCATCCCTGTAGGTGTTCAAGGCCAGGTTGGATGGGGCCCTGGGCAGCCTGGTCTAGTATTAAATGTGGAGGTTGGTGGCCCTGCCTGTGGCGGGGGGGGTTGGAGCTTCACGATCCTTGAGGTCCCTTCCAGCACGGGCCAGTCTGTGATTCTGTGTCAGCACAGCCATTGCTCACAAACCAGATACCCAAAGCCATTTGGGATTTCCCTCTAACAGACTGGTGCTTCTCCAATCTGGTCGGTATTTTCTGTATGCTCTTCCACCACTTCACTCCAAAACCAAGAACTTCACAAATTTGTGATGGTTTTATACTTAGGGACCTACAGGGGAATGTGAGTTTTTTTTTTTTCTTTTCAGTTCCCCAAGTTTTTGCATAAGGTTAATCTCTAGTAAATGGTCCAAATAAACAACCTTGTGTTGTTAGCAAAACAGTTATACTATGCAGGACCCCTGTGAGGTAAATGGATCTAGATACAACACTAATACATTACTCTCGGTTTCATGTTACTCAGATGACAGGAATAAGTGCCAAAGTTTTGACAGATCTTAATTTAAAACAAACAAACATACAAACAAAACAAACAAAAAAATCAAACAAAATCCCTGAGCTCTTTAGTTAGCTTCACTTCCTCCCAACCTTGCAGTAATGTGAGTTCTCCTTATGCAGTTGGGGGAAAAAATGAATAGTTACCATGGAAATTGCCACAAATCTTTTTATTTCAGACTCCTCCAACAGAGGAGCATGTTTATGAAGACACACATAGAATCCACTCATCGTTTACTTTGGCAGTGATATAACTATGATTTTTTTCCCCAAGTTTTATGAGGTATTTCACAATAATTTGCTCCGCTCTTGTTCTCATTACAAAAGCAATATTAGAATGATAATGACTTACATGCTCTGTCATACTATACTACTCTGACCTTTTCAGTATGCTGCCTTTTGAAAGCTTGACAGGGCCACCTCTCCTGCACATGCTAACATGGCAGAGAACTGTGACCGGGGAACGGGAAGGAAAGAGAAGTGGATGACAGCATCAGACAATTTGCCAAATTCTTTTAAGCTTTAAATAACCTTTCTCTAACTCATCATTTTTTTTCGTATTTAAGCAGATTTCCTGTCTCTCCCCAGCACTGCATGTCCCTGGAATAGCACTGGTCATTCAGTGCAGTGACTTATCCGCAGTAGGTGCTCTGCAAAGCGAGAGGTCTCCACCCACACCCTGCTGCTTGGATATCAGTTTGGCCCTCTGAATTATTCATCAACTCAGGAACAAAATCAGAACTTGGTCCCAAATGACCAGGCATCTCTTTTCTCAGCATACACAACCTTTATTTTGTTGCTTCTTTTTTTTTTTTTTGAATGTGCATTGTAGAGACCAAGCCTGTCCCTTTAGACATGTGCTGCGCTTACTTTTGTAGGATAGGAAATTTTCTTCAGCTGCATTCCCTGCTGCAAATTCCCCTGTGAAAGATCAGGAGAATGAAGGCAGCTCCACGCAACAGGGCCAACTCATTGCACAGGCATGGAGTCACCGGGGGACATGCTCGCACAGAGCACGTTTCTCCTGCTCCCTCACTTGCCGGAGCAGAAAGCATCAAAAAAATGTCCCAAAAGAGAGCTATTTCAAATCTTCTGCCTCTTGTGTACGATTATTAGCAGGACAAGGCTGCATCATTCCTTGAAATCAGTATGGAAGAAGGCAGGAGTTTTTACACGACTGGAAACCTTGAGATGGAGGAAATAGTCCCAGAGATCTTAGGATGGATTTGGTAGGTAGGGCTCCTCTTGGTCATCGCTCTTTACCCTTACCAGCCCAGGCTTTGATTTGCAGTGCTGGTAGCCATCCAAACAACACTTGTGTTGCCGCTGACCTCTATTTTTGGAATTGCTGTTGTTCAAAGGGAATCTTTTAGAATTCAGCTGACTTCCCTCAGACATTCTCTGATACACAACACTCCCTATCTTTCTGCAGCAGAGGTGGAGATTGAGAGGTGTTCAGCCTGTAATACCTCCATCTCACATCTGTCCTCTCCAACATTCCTTACAGGTGTGTTGAAAAGACCTATAAACCCTGAAAATAAACTTTTATTTTCCCTCCATTTCTTTGAAGCAGGCTGCCCCTTATGTTAGATCTGCCTACATCACAGTCCTCCATGACACTGCTTTGCTTGGGCTTCAGCAACAAACAGGGCTCCCACTACTTTCCTGATTGGCCCTATCCCACCATTTTCCCAAATTCCCTCACAGGGTGACTAAGGAGTTAATTATCTCTGAGACTACTGCTTGAGGATTACTTAGCACACCAGATGCCTCACTGGACAGAACATAAGAATGGATGAACCACGGCTGCAGAAAAGTGGTCTGGAAGCTGGTGAGGGACCGCCATCACCCACAAGGAACCCTCCTCTTCTGGTTACCCAGGTATGTATTACGTGTTGGAGCAGAGCCCTGATGCCCACCTTCTGACCACACAGCCTGGTGTTGCTCAGCACCAAGGGCTGGTCTTCTGGGGAACACCACATGGGTTGTGTCAGTCCTCACAGTGTAACAGTCCTCAGATCCCTGCAGGTACTTATCACCACCTTTTGGATGGTGCCATTAAAGCTTCTCTAACCGATTTTGAGGACTTTCTGTGGCTGCAGGGAAGGATAACATTTCACCACAGCTTTGAATTCTTTTCATCTTCACAAAAGAGCCAATCCCTCCAGTACCTAAGGGCTCCTATTGCTCTTCTTCATGCGCTCTTCTTCAAACATGTCTTTCTCTTCCTTCAATGAATGCCTACTTTTTCTCAAACCAACACAGAACAATATAGTTTGATACAGCAATAATTCCTTATTGAATTTTCATTTTACACAGGAGTTCAGAAAACAGGGGCAACCCGGTGTGCAGGAGACCCTGTTCACAAAGAACAAAGTTGAGCAACAGCGATACCAAAGATACGATGACGGCAAGCAACTGGCACCTTTTGAAACACCAGCCTCAGGCACAAGGAGCTCAAGAGAGAACTGAGTTGTCCCAGGCCTGTCTCAGGGAAGCAAGACTTCACAGTATCTTTTAATCAGGATACATGAGTTCTGAGTCAGCTAAAAGCAACACTCAGATCCAATCCGGGATGGTATTATTTGCATAAGTCATAACGTAAACAGCAAATAGATCTGTAGGATTTCAGTTGACTTGTCAAAGAAAATAGATCTTTGTTGAAGTAAGCATTAAATGGGAACCAATATGGAAAACACATTGTGCTGCTCAAAAGGCAGACATTTTTGATCCTTCGAGCAGCTTTCCTGTATTTAACCATATCAGAGAAATGCCTAGTTATAACAATTCTCTCTCTATAAAAAGTTTTTTTTTTTGAATGAAACAAGCATACTTTGGTACACCACCTCCCTTGTCCCACTGACACTAAATGTATCACACACAGCGAAGGCAATACACCTCCCTTGCAACAAACGGCCTTGCAGGAGCATCTCTATCTACAGCTAACATAGAGGGTAATAACATGGATTTCACATCAGTGCTCCAGGTATGTGGGAGGAAAACTGTAACAGACCATCTCCACTCTTTGCTCTTCCTTCTCTGAGTTATGAAACAGAAAATGATAAATAATTTAAAAACGAACAACAAAAACAAACCCAATCATTCCTCTCTAGAGGCTGAAAGAGCAGAAGAGTAGGTAGCAGCATGATGGCAACAAATTCCACGGGACCACTCATCCCAGCCATGGACTGACTATATGTGCATCTCAATGACACATGCAGCAGGCAACTCTCTTTCTTCATACTTGAGACTGGGAAAACATTTCTGGCCCCCTGCTCACCTTCTCCCAGGATGCTGCATCATGCAGAAGGTCCCTCATTGAGTAGAGCCAAGGAGCTGCTGCAGGAAAAAATGCCACAGGAAATGAGGTCAGCATCCATGGTACTTCCTAAAAGGATCCCCGTGTGACTCCTGCTACCAGTATCCCACATCCAGCTTCTTTCCCTTTGCCGTTCTCTTCTTCGCGAGTTTCTTTTCACTTTCCTCAGTGTTTACTGTACTTTGAATAGTTATGTGGCTACCATCCATAGGAGAACCATGGGAACTTGCAGGCAATGAATGACTGGCATGTAAAAGTTTTCTTTTTTTTTTCCTTCTTCTTCTACTTCTCCTTCTTGAAAACAACCTTGGCGAGCCATCAGATGAAAAAAATCCATTCTTCTGCCAGCTCCTACCCAGTGCCAGTGTCGGGCTATTTAAAGCTCTCTGAGAAGTGGTATGGGGGAAGGTTGCATCAAACCAGTGTAACAAGTTGCATCTTTTCCCTCCATATTGAAAATAAGAAGACGCTGAGCTCTCTTTTCTGCCCAGACTTGACTCAAGTTAAACATCCAAGCCTCTGACATAAATGTACACTGTAGGAATCCATAATAAAGTACCACAGTTAAAACTAGCAACTGCATTTTCGATGTGAGAGCATAATCCTTATTGTTACTGGGGAGTCTGGATCCTGCCACAACAGAGGTTTTTTTGTTATATTACATGCCTACCAACCAAGACCTTTTATTTTATAGCTCCCTATGGTAGGGAGAGGAGAAAGAGTGGATTTAAGTTTCCAGGGAGCTGTCGGCCTTTGTAATAAGGTACATGGCTCACTGCTAGTTCACAAAGGGGGTTAGCACTAGAACTGCGGCGAACTATTCATCCTGCCAGCAAGCTCAGGTGAACACAGCGCTCGGAGCCAAATGGGAACGCTCAGTCCCATTCACCCAGTAGCTATATAATGTACCACAAGCTGAAAGCTGTTCATTGAGCCAGCAGGAAATTCAGATGTTAGCAAGAACTGGAACCAGAGCTGCTGTGATGGATGGCAGTATCCAGACCCTGGGAAGTGTGTAGTAGTGCTGGGCTGTGTGTGTGTGTGCCATACCATGGGAGTGCATCGCTTTCGAGATCAGTGAGCAAGTCTGGGAGTCAGGGGGCTGAGGTGTTCCTCCTCTCCTCCTCCCTGGGAAACTGTGAGCAAAAAGTGATGGATTTGATTTATTTCCCATTGTCAGCTACAAGGAAAGGAATGAAACTAAAAGTAGAATGAAAAAAAAACACAAAACAAAAGACTTAACTCTAGGAGGAAAAAGGCCTATTCCCAGGGGAGAAACGTGATACTCCCCAGCTTGCCCACTATCAGCACTCCAAGACCCATTCCCAGCTGCTCCGCATTCTTGGGTTTCATCACTCAATTCTGAGTTACAGGGGAGCATTAGCACTGGCCACTTTGCTCCTGAGGCTCTGCTGGTGCTGCCCATCAGGGCAATGCCAACACCAAAAAGATATGACCTGAAGAGGCTGGTGCTCACAATGGAGGTAGCACTGGAACCCTCTCAGTCCCAGAATGCACAGAATAAAGTTACTTCTTGCAAGGTGAAATTATGTCCAAAATGACCAAATAGGAAGCTTTAGCATTTTTCATCCTTTTTTTTTTTTCCCCATTTTTTTTCTGGAATGACATTCCAGGAAATCCTTCTGAGTCTACAAAGCACCTCAGTTCAATGGGTGTGGGAGGAGAATGGGTCCATTGGTAGCCCTCAGATATACACTAGGAGCCCTGGGTGACCTAGCAGGACTACTGCAGCCCATTAGAACCTTCCATGCTGAAGTCCCACTTCTCTCTTGACACCTTTGCTTCAGTTGTGGGCTCTTAATACAACATTAAAAACCACAGAATCATTAAGACTGGAAAATACCTCTAGGATCAAGTCCAACTGCAGTCCACTCCCACCATGTCCACACACCATGTCCCTCAGTGTCACATCTCCGTGGTTCTGGAATACCTCCAGGGACAGCGATTCCACCACCTCCCTGGGCAGCCTGTGCCAAGAATACCTATAAGGCATGTAAGATATTAGTAGTTAGAGATACAGCACCCTGGTCTGTATTTTTATCTTTATCATTTGATGAAATCAAATAACTTATCAGTAGGGGAAACTGAGGCACGGCTGCATTAAGAGCCTTCTGAAAGGAGTAAATCACTTGGCTATCAATAGTGGGAATTCAATACAAGCTGGTGATATTCCCAGTGCTCATTTCAACACACCCATCCCAAACCGGGCACGGCATCACCACTTTGCTGCATACATCTAACATGGAGCTCTGAGTGCAAATACTGTCCATACAGGCCCAGAATGCTGCCAAAGCTCTGAGATTTCCCCGATGACCTCACAAAACACACCACAGCTTCAGCAGCAGCTCTCTGGAGACTTGGCTTCCTCAAGGGCTGGTGTCAATACAGAGGGCAGGGATGGGGTTCATCCACTCTCAGCCATCATGGCCTAGTCCTGCCACCAGCTCACCCTTAGCAAGAAGGGCACAGAAGGGTTATCACAGTGACCCTGAGCAAGCAGAGAGCATGGAGATGTGGTTCTGATCCACGCTCCCACCCTGCACAGTAGGATTTCCATAATGATTAATTCCTCTATCCCTTGGAAAACTCACTTTCTGTGCAACAACTGCAGACGATTCCCCCGTACACCCTTAAAAATCTGTCTAGCTAACAGATCCGAAAACCCAACACCTGCGTGTCAGCACGAACAGCTGTACGCTTGCCACTGCTCCTCAAGCTGCAGAGGATGCCACATGCCAGTTGCTTTACTTAGAGCATGTGGGGAGGCCAATCCATTGGAGAGAGAACACAGCATAATTAAGGAGCAACATGCTCTCTTGCTCCTGCTGCCCTATTTCCCCCCC